>JZKD02S0338928.1:0-19187 GCA_000966675.3 Picea glauca | reverse complement strand
TTCCAATGGATCATTATTATTATTTGCTCAAAGTGCTCAAAAACGTGATTTACAATGCTCAAAATGACCAACAGACTACTCCAATGGCTTCAGAACATCCAAAAACCCCTAGCTGAGCTTTTTCGGCACCTCGTTTGGCCAAAAAACGAAGAAGTTAGGCTTCCTTGAAGTCTCCTCTTCAAGCTTGTTGTCTCCGCATATACAAATTGCACCCTTGTTCATTCAACCTAGCACACACGCTATTTAAAGCGTAAAAACCCAGCACTGAACGCAACCATGCTAATGGTGCGAACTCTAGGATGCTTACAGGCGCACCTAACACCTAACCGCCAAGGCTGAAGTCATATGGTCATGTGACCACGCGCGTTTTAAAATGGGGCTCCGTCCTATAGGTGAATAATAAAGTAACACTTGACGGGTAGTTTTTTGGTTACACAACTGTTTGAACCATATATGCAAACACACGCATGCACACCATAATATATAGCCGTGGGTCATATATAAAATATCATGCGACCAAGGGCTGGGGCTAAGCCCCGGCCTGGTCGCGGCCCAAACCACACATACATTCAATTTTAAATACAATCTAGAACATATATATAATAAACAACGCTCGGTGGCGCGCCGGTTGGCGACTCTTTTCCAAGTCGTTGCCCCTGCCCAGAGGTCGCGGGGTCAACTCCTGCCAATGACAAAACTTTTAAACCAAACAACAAGTGACACATGGCGGCCACGGATTGGGCCACGTGTCAACATACCATTAGCCACCAAAAGGACATGTGTCAAAAACTCATATGCCAACTGTCTGCCAATAAGTGAAGGCCACATCATCACATGCCACATCATCATACAGTCGTACGATCTCTGCCACATCATCGTACGACCCCTGCCATGTCAGCCTGTACGGACTGCACAGTCAGCGTCCTTTTTTTTGCCTGTTTGACGATCTGAACAGATCGCGATATCTCTCGCTCCTGACGTCTGTTTGAGATGAAATGAATTGCGTTGGGTTTACAACGATGAGGCATACGCTCTCATTCGATTTGAAGCGATTCCGAGCACTTTGAATTTTTGAGCAAAATTTGATCCCCTGATTAATTATTCTCTATATTTATTATTTTAAATTTAATTGAATAAATTGTATTTATTATAATAGTCGGATATTATAAATTAATAAAATCTTTGGAAAATTAAATATTAATAAAATAAAATCATTGTGATTTTAGTAACCACTTATATTATAACTTTGTCTTGTAATCTTTGAATAAAAAAAATAAAAATAAAATAACATTATTATTACATCATCAACATTATTATTAGTGAATAATTATGTTATAATTTTTTTATTATAATATATGAAAAAGACATAAATACTCAAAGCACAATCATTTCACTCATCATATTTAAGTATTTTTGTTTCTAAACATGTTTAATCAGCATATTGAATCTTGTTGGACAAAAACAATTCATGTTGAACAATAGTTAAACATTATGGCATTAATGGCTATAGCTTTTTGCAATCACAATCCAAATTACACACTTTCATAAAAGTAAAGTTAAACATTATATGACAACTATAAATTTAAAAGAGTGATACATATCAAATTTTACTTAAAAAATGAGAAATCATTAACATTTTTTGTCATTAGCATACTCATATTGCATTTTATAAATCAAACAACAACCACAACCACAACATTATATGAAAAACATAATATACATGAGCGATATCCATATGAATATACATGTCAAACATGCATCTCAACAAAATGTGCAATAAACATTCATATATAGATCTCAAGTCAAATATAAAACAACAAGTATAAATGTCAATTAGTACCATTACTAGCTAGGTTCACCACCAGATCTAGGTGCATCAGTCTCTCTGCTACCAAAGGTAGAGCATCTATTAAGAAAAACTATCTTAGAAACAAATGTTGGAAAAAGTGCCCCATCAAGTGTCTCTATATCAATATCATGAAGATGTGCATGAACAATACCTTATGTGATCATAGCGTCCAAAATATCAAAATATTGTGACACGTGTGGAGGAAGAGGAGGAGGAGGGGGATCAGTGGATGATGACACATGTTGACTAGGAGAAATACAATGGCTAGTGGATGGTGACACAAGTGGAGGAGGAGAGGGAGGATCAGTAGAATATGGTGATGCATGTGGAGGAGAAGCAAGAGGAGGATGAGAAGGGGGCAGAGGAGGATCAGACATGGATATAGGTTCAGACATATGTGGAGGGGAAACAAGAGGAGGAGGAGGAGGATCAAACATGGATGCAAGTTTATACACATGTGGAGGGGAAGAAAGAGGATTAGTAGATGTTGCAGCTAACTCATGTGGAGGATAATCAGGAGGAGGAGGAGGACAATGTGGTGGAGTAGAGGATGTGGATGGCTCTACTAATGAGCTATATGTAGTGGGAACATGAGCACCACCCCTCAACGTATCTATGAGGTTGAAAATACCAATAATATGATGCATCAACATCATCATGTCACAAGGCAAAAACCTCCATGTAGTAGATATATCATCTACTTGTAATATGTCTGTAGCAAGTGTAGGTACCACTTTGTGACTAGTCATGAAATGATATAGCTCATCCACCACCACTAGTTAGACTCTCGTATCCAGCCCATGTGGCATGTGGGGTCTCTATAGTATTGGAGTTTGGTCTTCTTCCTCCTCCATCACCTCATAATCATGTTGGGGAGGTGCATCCCCAACGTATGTACCAATATCTACAAAACAATAGATACTAATAATAAGATTATTGAAACAAAATGTTACAATAAATTACATGTGTATTAAATATGACATAAAAATATGCAAATAGATTGATCAAAATATAACAATAATATTACCTCTCTCATTTTTTGGCTCCTCTATTGTGAATTGGATGTTTGGACATGATCTCCAATCTATCCCTGTATACGGGTACTCTACAATATAAAGGACATGATTTTCCTCGCTAGACAATAAATCAAATACCTCCTTTCCCACTAGAGTAATGGGAAACTTGGACTATCCCCTCTTAGGCATCAATTGCTTTCACATGTGAATATGTGCATCAAATATACGACTGGAAGGAAATCAGGGTACCACTGGCCAAGTGGCATGAACCCTCTCAAAAAATAGTGTATACAACTCAAACGTGAATGAGAAGAATCTTGTCCCACACAAAACACAATGACAATAATCTAATGCACAAAAAACTTGTCTCAAAAAAACATCCACCCAGCTAATCGTTCATGGATCTTGCAATAAACTATCTACATAATACAACATAGAGAAACTAATGCACTTCCCTTCAGAGCTTTATTTTGACAGTAACGAGAGCATATGACACAAGCGCCTAACATCTTGTCTCTCAAATGAACCTATCTACAATGTTCCATGTAGGCATGCCATGTTAGAGGACACATCAGTAGAAGGTTGTCAATAGAGCCATGGTGGAAGACTGATGGATGAGACTAGATGGTGGAGCGGTGCAGTGGAACCTATACCATCAAGAAATCCAAAAAATATGGAGTTTCCAATAAATTGACTATTGCAAAATTATGCATGTCGGATGGTGGAATATGTTGGTTGTGGAGCTTAATTATCTTCTTGATTCAAGGGTCTTGTTTCAGTTGTTCTTGGATCCCAGTTCCTAACGGAGTAGCTTACCCCCCACATATGTCGCTAGGGGGTCTAGGGGGGGCGAAAAAATTCATTGGAGCCCCCTGTGGCGAGGGTTCGGGGGCATTTCCCCTGAAGATAATTTTTTGGGGGAAATGCGTTGTAAAATATTGTAATTTTGTATTCAATCTGAACCATTCATCATTAGGTTACAAATCTAACAATAAAAGTTATGCTAGGGTTTTTTTCCCTAGAATGAAACCCTCTTTTATGTATGAGGGAATTGTATTGCGGCGAGGTATGAGAGTGACTATCGTATTCTGATATACAAGACTACGAAAAAAGAAGAGGAAGTTACAATGGGTGTGTTGTAGGTTGTATCCCTTCATTTGTTGGATAATAATAAAGGAAGGACCAATAATTTCTTTGGTGGACATAGCCCATATTAGGTGAAACACATATATTTGTGTCTCTATTGTATTGTGTATTGTCTATGTTTTATTTCCACATTTGTTTTATATTGTTTCTATGTGATCCTCTTCTTCTAACAGAATAAAGTGATGAAACCTAGACCATCTAGAGATATGGAAATTCAGAAATTCTCGAAATGAGGTTTATGGAAATGGTTGGATTTCAGATGCCACATCGGAAGTGTCATGTCATGCCACATAAGCACCACATGTCATGACACATCCTCAAGGTGAACTTGTCAACATGGGTAGGATTGTCGATGGGGTTCAAGGAGAGGATCTTGAGGAAAAAGAGATGGTCAATATCTACCTTGGAAATCATCGGATGGTGGAACCGAGAGGAAAAACTTAGACCATATGGAAACATGGAAATTCAAGATTTAAAAAAACGGCATTTAGTAAATTGTTGGAAGTTGGATTTTCAGATGTGGAACCTTGACATGACGGAGCCATAAAGTCTCAAGGAATAAGGACATATTCCAGGTGAGATAAGACACGCCAGTATGATATAGATGCCATGTGGAGGAAGGTAAGGATAGAGTGGGGCCCTCTCTCTCTAATCCATGGCTAAGGATATGCTATATGGAATAAAATACAAGGGTATAGGTGGGCCCATCTTGAATAAAGAAGAAAATAAAGAGAAAGGAGAGATAATTCAGGTTCGAATGATGACAAGGAAAGACCAGGTGGCCAAGGTGGTGACATGGTAGTCATGGAGCATGACATGTGGATTCAACTACCACATCAATAGATACATTCCATGCCACATCATCAAGATGTAATGTTAGCATCTGCAAGATAACTAATGAGCATAGGGTGCAGATATTAAGAAGATATGGATGGTTAGGATCTAAGATAGCAAGCATCGTTGGTCGAAACCTCAACTCAATGGAATATAGAGCCTGGGATGGAGAAAATATGAGATTTATTAATAAGGGAATTTAGAAAAAAATTGGATGTCATATGCTAAAACCCGGATGTAGGAACTAGGAGAATCCAATGATACAGAAATCCAAAATTTTGAAAAAATTCCCTTTGTTTCAAAAGTCGAATTTGGATATCTAAGGAAGGGCCAACATGGAATAAGGGGTGACATGGCATTACCCTAGGGTGTCAGGTGGATAGTGATGCCATGATGAAAAATCTATGTTAGCAACCAAATCAATAGCTACTTCAGCAGTGGCCATATCAACATGGTGACATGTAGTCAAGCCCCCTATGGATAAAATTTTCTAAGTATGGAAAAAGAAGGAAAAATCGGTATTTTAGCATATTTTCAAAGAGCCATAACTTTTTGCTCAAAGCTCGTAATTGAGAAAATGAATAGTCATTGGAAATTTTTTGGAGAGAAGAATCAGTTTATCCACTAAGAATTTAGAGATGAATAATAATTTTCTCCAACAAATAAAAAGAAGGCATTTGGTGGCCTTCATGGATTGTAAATGATGTGTAAATTTTTCCAGATTTATTTTATGTCTAATCTAACAATTTTTTATTTGATACACATTGTGCATACTTAATGTTACAGGAATAACACTGTAGTATGAATATCATTGAGATAGATGATACTCAAGAGGATGAAGTCGGGGGGATGAATGTCATCTTGTGAGGTGTTCAGACTGAATCAAATGGGAACATAGAAGGAAGATAAGAAAGTATTGATATGGTAGAGACAATAAATAGTTTGCAAAGAGATGTGATAGGATATAAAGATGATAATGAGAGGTTGATGAAATCTCAAGAGAAACAAAGCAACATCAATAACAAGTTATGGCATAGCTTGGACAATTTGTAGAAAAAGAAGGATAACGAACTAGATTCAAGGAAGGTAGAGGATCATAGATCTCATACTAGGAGGGAATAATATAGAAGTGTTGGTAGGCCTCAACATAATTCACCAAGACACTCAACTGTAAGGACGCATACTTATGCAAGAGAAGAAAGAATTCCAAGTATGTGTCCTATTAGAAAACATAAAAGGAGGATTGGAGTAGATGATATTCAAGGGGAGATGAAAAAGATAAAACCTCCTACCTTTGATGGTGAGCATAAAAAACATGAGGATACAGAGGCATGGTTGCTAGGCATAAGAAAATACTTCTAGTTTCACAATTATTCCTCACATGTAGAAGCCATAGTTGAAATATACCAACTAAAAGAAAAAGCATCAGCGTGGTGAGACCATCTCATGCAAGTCAAGCACATTAATGAGAACAAGATATCATGGAGGAAATTCAGAAAGTATTTTCAAAAGAAATACTTGTCCCAATGTTATGAAAGAAAAATGAAGGAGTTCTTTGAACTCAATATTGGGAGCCTGACCATGGATGGATATGAGAGGAATTTTCTGGATTTGTTGAGGTATGTTGACTTCATCAAGGATGAGAAAGTCAAGATTAAAACATTTCTAAGTGGGTTACCTTCAATATACAATGATAATATACAATATGATGAGACCAAGACATTGGAGCAAGCCATAAGCAAATCCAAGTACCTTACCTTTACGATCAACATAAAGGAGGATCAACCTTTTAGAGAGCTTGGGTTGAAAAAAAGAAAGGCAAGATGTGTTGATGTTAGTGGTAGCATCATATAGGTATTTCCGCACAGATCTGTGTGTCTAGACATGCGGAAATCACCCAAATCCTTCTACTCTTGGATTTACTTTAGTTAAAGGAATTATTAAAGAAAATTGTGTTTATTAACTGATTATGTAATTAGTTAATTGATTTATTTATGAGACATGCTAAAATTACTTAGAATGCAACATGTAAGCTAACTCTCAAAGTGAGTGTGATAAGTATTCTCAATCGTAGATCACTTTGGAGATTAGAAATAGATTGCAACTCATGATTATAAAAGCAAGGCTAGGGTGAAAGAGAAAGACACTTGACTTGACTTGAAAGGTGTTGAGGGAGTCGAAACAGAGTATTGAATTACGAAGTACTGTGATTCAAGATCTTGGATAGGTGAAGAAGGACCTTTATCTAGAGATCATATAGGTCAAGGAAAAGAGAGAACATAGGCACACACATGTGGGTTTCAACAAAAGGAAACCACATGAGAGTGATGGAATGCACATAGATTTCCATACAAGTTTTCCATAGACATCTTTGGGCCACAAAAGAGATCGTCGTGAACATTCGTGGGTCATAGTGGGGAAAGTCGTGGATATTCATGGGTCAATGAAGAGACAATCATGGATGCCAAGAAAAGTGTGTCAGAATTGATTGTACAATAGGTCAACCCTTTCCAGGTCAATATGCAGTTGTATTTCTCTCAGTGGGCCATTATCCCTGTTATGGGAGCCCTAATTTTAGCATAATAGAATCATTCTTAGTATTGGTTTTCCCTCGGGACTTTTTCCAGGGGTATTTACCCAAAATTTTTGGTGTTTATGTGTGCTTGACTTGGTTTCCTAGTATAAGCTTCCGCTGCATGATATCGAGTTGAATATTTCAGTTGTGTATTATTGTTTTGTGAGCTTCTAATATGATTGAAGTAAGGAAATCACTAGATAAAAAGTACCTAGGTGTTGGAGTAAGAATTTATACATGGTATCAGAGCTACTTTGGGAGGAAACTAAGTGCACATAATATCAACATATCTATGAGATTTGAGTGACCACAGTGGAGATCAAGTTCAGATCTAGGGTTACAGGAGTAGATCTATGAGATTAGGAGTGCCAAGGTGGTGCTTGAAGGACTAAGCACATATCCACTATATTTTGTATCCGATCAATTATATTTGTAGGAGATCTTAGAAAATCTTTAAATTGGCAGACATAAATCAAAGGAATGATTTATGGGTACATGGAAATAAAGAGGTAGTTTCAGTAGGGTGGTTTGTTAAGCAATGGAAGAAGGCCAGGAAGTCAACAAGGATATATCAGATAGGTCATGGAGGACTTCCATCTAGAGATGTGAGCCACATGAGAACACATAGATAGAGAAAATAAGTTTTTTTTCTCACAGAGATATTAGCATGGGGTGAAGAAGAAATTTTACCTAGATATCTATTCAGTCCAAAGGAGAAGAGAAGATGGTAGGGCATCAATAGAGCAGTTGCATGTACAGGGTCATACAACAACAACATAGGTGCTCGGTTCTAGGTATTGGTTGTTTCTTAGTGGACATAAAATCCACATAGAGTGAGATAGAAGATCTCAATGAATTGGGTGGAGAAGGAATTTCATCCAATTGTGTAGGGTAGGGTTCGAGGAAAGAAGCACATGGGAAACAAGGGATATAATAGCCAACAAGATCGAAGGACCCATATTGAGGTAGGTTATTTGTTGCATTCTATGATTCCTTGGGTGGACCATTATCCCAGGAAGGGAGCCCAAGATTTTATTTTAATAAAACCAACTAAAGCTAGAAGCATGAGATCTATTCAACGATCTAACGGAGGACTCAGGGACCCATGTGGAGCTTGGTGATGATGCCAAGAATGAAATGAAGGGGAAGGGAAATATCATGTTCTAACTTGAGGCAGGAGCTTCATTAGAGGCTGAGGATGTGCTTTATGTACCATAACTGAAGAACAACTTACTCTCAGTTTCCATTTTGGAGGATGTGGGTTTCACAGTTCTTTTCAAAAAGGGAAAGTACTCATATGTTTAGAGGGAGATAGCCCTGAAACAATAGTGATAATTGGTGTCAGAGAGGTAAGGTTATATAGGCTGTTGGGCTATCCTGTAAGAATATCTAAGGGGATCTTGGATCATGGATCGATGCCAGTGATAAAGGAAAAGGAGAAGAAGGATCAAAAGGGTGAGCAACCAAAGGATGAGCAGAGTTCACAGACTTCCAGTGTGGGGAGTGAACCTTTATAGGGGAAGAGGGAGTTATCCCCTTCCAGTTTTGTTAGGATAATGAGTTGGTACGAGATGACATTGATGGATTCTCAGGAGAAGGAAGCTTCTAGGAGCACATTGAGGGAGAGCATACCTTCGACGTATTTTTAAAACTTTGTGTCATTGATATGTAGCATCATCGATTCCGAGACTTCCAATATTCAGGGAGCATCTAACCAACAGTGTTGGAGGAATGCGAGTATGTAGTATGATGTGTGTGACATTGTGCCAGAGTCGAAGGCAGAACCAGTTCCAGGTGGATTTTTGGGAAATACCTTTCTCACTAAGAGGGAGTCTTGATGTTAGTGGTAGCATAGGACATGTATTTCCACACAAGTCTATTTGACTAGATGTGTGGAAATATTCCAAAGCCTTCTACTCTTGAATTTAATTTAGTTAAAGGAATTATTAAAGTACATTGATTTTATTAATTAATTATGTAATCATTTAATTGAGTTATTCATGAGACATGCTAAAAGTACTTAGCATGCATAATGTAATCTAAATCTCAAAGTGAGTGTGAGAAGTATTCTCAACCGTAGATCACTTTGGAGATTAGAAATATATTGTAACTCATGTTTATAAAAGCAAGGCTAGAGTGAAGGAGAAAGATACTTGAATTGAATTGACAGGTGTTTAGGGAGTCACATAGAGTATTGAATCATGAATGAATATGGTTCATGATATTGGATAGGTGAAGAAGAACCTTAATCTAGAGATTATACAGGTCAAGGAGAAGAGATATCAAAGGAATACATAGGTGGGTTTCAATAGAAGGAAGCCACAAGAGAGTGATGGAACGTACATAGCTTTTCATACACATCCATGGGCCACAAAAGAGGCGGTTGTGGACATCCATGGGTCACAATGGGGAAAATCATGAATATATGTGAGTCACTAAAGAGATAGTCATAGATTCCTAGAAAAGTGTACCATAATTGATTGAACAACATGCCATCCCTTGCCAGGTTAGTCTGCAGTTGTATTTCCCTCAGTGGGCCATTATACCTGTTATGGGAGCTGTAATTTTCGCATAATAAAATCATTCTCAGTACTGGTTTTCCCTCAGGGGTTTTTCTGTTAAATGTTTTTTTAATGCTATCTCAAGCACATGTAGTTTCTTTTCAATTTAGCATAAGATTGAACCATAAATAATGCAACAACACAATAGTTGTAGTAACCAAGATCACAAGAAGAATAACCATGCACAAGACACAAGAAGTTATCTTGGGAAAACCCTTCTCAACCAAGGGAAAAACCCAACAACCATTTACTATATTTCCAAGAGAAGAACCTTTACACCATAAACCCTAGCGCACACAAGAGGGTGCTCTATGACCAAGAAAGCTATTGCATACGAAGAAGTGTGCACTAAATTTCAGATCTCCATAATGTGTTATGAGAGAATGAGATATAATCCACAATGGGAATGTATCTCTCTTATAAATACATGACCTAACTCATCAAATAGATGTGTCTATTAGCACAATAGGGATGACTTGTACAACTCAATAATATAATTAATCTTTTACACAATAGAGCCAACTTGTACCCTTTACAATACAAATTAGGGTTTCACATTAGTCTTAATCTTTGACAATATAACAAGGGGTCTCACACACATCCTCTAATGCTCTTCCACTAGGGAAAATTCCACATGTTCTCAACCACAAGGGATGTTACTCTCAACAAATCAACTCAACTAAATCCATAGGAGTATGAACTAGAGATCCATCTCAAGTCAACTCAACTAAGTCCATAGGAGTATGAAAGGAGAGCATATCAAGTCATATCAACTCAGTCCAAAGGAGCACGACAAGAGACCAACACGCATCATCTCAACTCAGTCCAAAGGAGTATGACTCACCTATCACATAGGCGTTCTCATAGATCATCTTAACTCATTCCAGAGGAGTACGATCTAGAGAATGTCTCATGAAGTTGCAATCATCAACACTCCCTCTCATCTAGGGAGGCATTCTCCACTAGGCCAAGTCTCTCACGGAAGTACTTGAACTTTGTCTTGGAAAGAGGTTTGGTGAAGACATATGCAACCTGCTCGTGTGTAGAAATTTATTGCACATGTACTGATTTCCTCTACACCATATCTCTGATGTAATAGTATTTGATATCAATGTGTTTCGATTTATCATGAAACACAAGATTCTTTCAAAGCTTCACACAACTCTGGTTATCGCAATGAATAACGATGGAATCCATCTCATGTCCAAATAATTCTGCAAGGAGATTACAAAGCCACACTGGTTCATAGACTACCACTCATAATGCAATGTAATCTGCTTATGCGGTACTCAAAGCCACAAAAGTTTATTTCCTGTTTCACCAAGAAACCATGGAAGATCCCAAAGTAAAACAACAACTGGATTTAATCTTTTGATCCACTGTGCTCCCTACCCAATCTGCATCAGAATATCCCTGCAATATCATGTCTACACTGGAGGCATATATTAGTCCATAATCAATAGTGCCTTGTAAATATCTCAACACATGCTTCGTTGTTATCGAGTGTGTCTGTCTTGGTTGACTCATAAACTGTCTGAGTACACTCACTGCATAGCATATATCAGGTATGGTGTTAACCAGATACATCAATAATTCAATCATTTGTCTGTAAATATGTGGATCAATATCTCTAGAATCAGAAGAATCCTTGCTCAGTTTCTTCAGATTCATCACCATCGGTGTAGGCATGGGATTGCAGTCTTTCATCCCAAACTTCTTCAATATCTCCACTGTGTATTTCCCCTGACTCAGGAGAATATCATCGGTCCTCTACCACACTTCTAGTACCAAGAAGTAGTGCATCATACCAAGGTATTTCATCTCAAATTCAGAAGCCAATGCATGCTTTCATTCAACAATAAGGATTTCTGAACCGGTGAGGAATAAGTCATCAACATATAGGACCAAAATCAGGCACTCATCACCAAAAATGTTGTGATATAGGTTGGGATCAACAACACTCTTTTTGAAGCCCAAACTCATCAAGTATCCATCAATATTATCATACCATGCACAAGGTGCCTGCTTTAGTCCATACATGGATTTCTTCAACCTGCACACATGAGATTCCTTCTCATGTATCACGAATCCATCTGGTTGCTCGATGTAAAATTATTCCTTAATTTCTCCATTGAGAAAGGTTGTCTTCACATCCATCTAATGTAGTCTCCAACCCATGGATGTTTCAATGGAAATATCGTACGTATGGAAGTGTATCGGGCAACATGAGAAAATGTCTCCTCATAATCTATTTCCTCCACCTAAGAGAATCCTCTAGCCACAAATCTCTCTTTGTACTTCTTGACACTTCCATCGGCTGCATGTTTGATCTTATAGATCCACTTGGAAGTCACTATAGACTTCCCTTTTGGTCTCGAAACAATATACCACACATCATTCTTCAGGATGGACTGATACTCTTTGGTCATGGCATCTTGCCAAACTTGCTGACCTATTTCTTTTCCATGACAAGAAGGCTCAGTATCAATGATGTGGCTCATAGATGAAACATAGCCCGTAAATCTTTGTGGTCTCTTTCTCTCTCAGAATGTACCACAAGGAGATGCATGTCCCTCTACCTCCTGCATATTCTATCGATCCCATGTAGGCCTCTTCTGGGCTACTGCAATGTCTCTGGGAGCATCAACTAGAGCTATAGGATCAACTAGATTGATAAATGTCTCCCTCTGAATTGTTAAAGGGGGAGAAGGTATTGTCTCTTCTTTCTTCTCACTATCAATATCCATATGAGATTTTATGGATCTTTAGAAGGCTATCTCTTCCTCAAAGGTGACATCTCTGTTAACTTCGATTTTTCTATGACCAGGGATGTATACCCGATATTCCTTCAAAGATTCACCGTATCCCACAAATGTACTCTTTCTTCTTGAAGGATCTAGCTTGTTCCTCTTTTCCTTGGGTACATGCATGTATATTGGACACCCAAATATCCTGAAGTGTCCAACCTCACGCTTCACTCCGGTGAAAGATTCTTCGAGAGTCATGTTCTTCAGAATATTATGAGGACTCATGTTCTAAACGTACACAGTTTTCATGGATTCCTCTGCCCACAAAATCATAGGTAGATTTTGATCATGTATCATCACTTTGGTTTCCTCAACAATGGATCTGTTCTTCTTCTCTGCAACCCTATTCTACTGAGGGTTATAAGGAACTATGTATTCCCTCTTGATCCCTGCGTCAATATAGAAATAATTGAAATTCCTGGAGGTGTACTCTCCTCCATTATCTGATCTCAACACCTTGATCTTCCTCCCGGTTAGGTTCTCAACCTAAACTTTAAACTCTTGAAATCTCACAAGGACTCCATCCTTGGTCTTCAAGAAGTAAATCCACGTCTTTTGAGAGTTATCATCGATGAAGAGCACATATTACAAGCATCCGCTCAAGGAAGGAATAGTCATGGGTACACCAACATCTGTATGTATCAAGTCCAAGATCCCCTTGGATATATTGTTTCTTCTTGAAAAGGACCCCTTGGAATTATTTCCAAGAGCACAACCTCTGCAAACTCCATCATTCTAGATATGTATCTCTGGAAGGCCTATCACCATCTTCCCCAGAGAAGGAAGGTCTATATAATGTAAATGAAAAAGTCTCATATGCCATAGCTCTCTCAAGATGATAACATCATGTAACAATGCCTAAACTGGTCAGACAGTCAATCTGTACAAACTATTTTCTCGAACACCAATCACCCGGGCAGAATCCATGTGTGATTTTTTGTGCCATGCAAGAAATTTTCCTTCAGAGAAAGTAACCTTGTAGTCTTTTTCGTCTAAGGAAGAAAAAAATACAAGGTTCCTTTTCATCCTAGGTACATATAGTAACTCACTTAATTGAAGAGGTATGTCAGAATCTAGTTGGAAAGAAGAAGATCCAACTCCCTTCGCAGTATATATGGCATTATCACCAAGTAAAACATGTAGACAATACTCTTTCTCTACAAGGTCTGTAAGATGTTCTCTATATCCAATCATGTGTCTTGAAGCACCACTGTCAATCAACCAAATATCACTATCAGTAGGAACCATACCTAAGAGTGGTGAAATGAAGAAGAACGCCTCATCCTTTACTTCTTCATCTCTTTGGGGTAGTTCTAAATCAACATCGGAAGTGGAGGCATGTTTTCTTCCTTTCTTCCTGGTAGGAAAATTTCTCGCAATGTGTCCATACTTTTCACATCTGAAACATTGAATTTTTTATATGTCTTTTATTTTTTCATGACCTAGAGCTACTCAATTTTTCTTTTTATTGAATGCTTTGCTGAAACTTATTCTATTTATTCTGCCTCTATTTTCATGAGAAGCAAGGGATTGATTGTCATTATGATGGGAGTCTTGCACGCTTCTGGCTATAAGTTTGGTTTCCTCCTGAGTGAAGTCTACCCATAGATGATCAAACTAAGGTAAGTATGCTCTTCCAATGATACTTTGAATGAATGGTTCCCAATGGATTGGAAGGGAATTGAGAGTAATCATGAAAATATCTCTGTTTGTTATGGTTTCTCCAATGGCACCTAACTGATATTTGATCTCTGAAATATTCATGAAGAAGGTAGTAATGGTGTCATCTTTAGTCATCTTCAAATTTTGAAGTTGATGTTTCAATGTAAGATCTTTGTTAATGTTGTTGTTCTCAAACATTTTATTCAACACATCATACATTAGATAAGTTGTCATCAAGGTAGATATGTGAGGTAGTAGATGATCTCTTACTAATTAGATGATTATCTTCCTAGCTTTGACATCATTTGTCTTCCATTCAACCTTTTCTTCATTGGTCGTTGTTGTTGGTAGAGTTCCTTCTATCAATATCAATAGGTCACTCTATTCTAGAGTGATGCGTAATATTGACTTCCAGGAGCTGAAGTTGCTTGATCCATCAAGTCTATATTCCACCAAAGTTATGTTCCTCATGGCTTGTATATTCTTCACAAACCCTAATGGCTAGGCTAGAAACCCTAGCTTCAAAAAACCTAACGGCTAGGGTAGGCTAGAAACTGTAGGTTTCGTTGGACTTATGACTGTCAACAAGAATCCTTGGAGAGTCAAAAGAACCCCAACAAGCTAAAAAAATCCCCAATGTCCTGCAGAAACCCTAGAATCCCTAGGGCCAAAAATCTAAACTTCTTTAATTTTCAATCTGAGAGTTGCAGGTGATGCGTTGGACTAGTTTGTACCTTCCTCTGAAGATTTTAGTCCCAAATCTCAAGGGAAAGTGCTAAGACCAGCTTGACATGGAAAAGGGTAAGGTTCATTTTTGTAGTTGCAGCAAGAAGGTGATGAATAGCTTGGAAGGTGTTGGAGTAGCTTATGCAATGGCTCTTTATAGAACACTACTCTGATACCATGTTGATTTTTTTTTTAATCCTATCTCAAGCACATGTAGTTTCTTTTCAATTTAGCATGAAATTGAACCATAAACAGTGCAACAACACAATAGTTGCAGTAACCAAGATCACAAGAAGAATAACCATGCACAAGACACAAGAAGTTATCCTGGGAAAACCCTTCTCAACCAAGGGAAAACCCTTTACTATATTGCCAAGAGAAGAACCTTCATACCATAAACCCTAGCACACACCAGAGGATGATCTATGACCAATAAATCTAGTGCATAAGAATAATTGCACACTAAATTTCAGATCTCCACAATGTATTATGAGAGAATGAGATATACTCCACAATGGGGATGTATCTTTCTTATAAATACATGACCTAACTCATCAAATAGATGTGTCTATTGGCACAATAGGTCTGACTTGTACAACTCAATAATATAATTGATATTTTACACAATATTAATTATCTTTACACAATAGAGATGACTTGTACCCTTTACAATACAAATTAGGGTTTCACAATAGTATTACTTTTTGAAAATATAGCAAGGGGTCTCACACACATCCTCTAGTGCTCTGCCACTAGGGACAAGTCCACTTATTCTCAACCACAAGGGACGTCACTCTCAACATATCAACTCAACTAAATCCATAGGAGTATTAACTGGAGAGCCATCTCAAGTCAACTCAACTAAGTCCATAGGAGTACGACAAGAGACTGTCTCAAGTCATCTCAACTCAGTCCAAAGGAGCACGACAAGATACCAACACACTTCATCTCAACTCAGTCCAGAGAAGTATGACTCACCTATCACATAGTAATTCTCATAGATCATCTCAACTCAATCCAGCGGAGTATGATCTGGAGAATGTCTCATGAAGTTGCAATCATCAATATTTTCCAGGGGTATTTACCCAAAAATTATGGTGGAGCAGAGAAGAAAAGGATTCAAGCCACATTTCCTCATAAATAATGTGACAACCAACATAAAATGAGTCCAATATGTCAAAGAATTTGGGAAAAAGATCAAGAAAACAACCCATTAAATGTTGGGGATGTGAGGGAGATCACGTGTAGAGATATTTCCCTCACAGGGGAGAAAGGAGGACTATGAAAAACATTTAGGAGGTTGATATAGTGGAGGACATGGGAATAAGAATACCAAGGATTTATGCAGTTTTGGACAACAAGGAAGATGATTTTCAATCTCAATATATCATTGAAGTTGAAGGTAAGATTAACAATCAACTTATAGAAATTGTAATTAACATAGATCCTAAGTTGGTTGAGAGTTTCATTTACAAAGAAGTAAGCATGTGAAATCATGGTTAGTTCATCTAGCTATAGGAGTTAAGAGAAGAACCAATGATATGGTTAAGGATTATCCATTAGAAATGAATGGACTCAAAACAAAAGTAGATTTAAACATCATACCATTAGGTTCTTATGACTGCCTAACTAGAATGGATTGTTTGAACAAGCATAATGTTTTCCTAGACTATTAAAACAAGGAATTCACTTGTCTTGATGAAAAAGGGAACTTAAGATCAACTCAGTGTATTTCGAGATTAGTAAAAATCAAATAAATTTCATCCTTATAGTTGAAAAGGAGCTTAAGGAAAGAATGCCAAATTTATGCAACTCATATGAAAGAGGAAACCAAGGATAAGGTGGCAAAACTTGAACATTATGTAGTCTTGAGAGATTTTGAAGATGTACTTGGAGAAATACGAGATTTTCCACCTAGGAGATATATTGATTTCTCCATTGAATTAATTCCTAGAGATTCTCTAGTGTCCAAGGAAACTTACATTATGAACACAATAGAGATAAAGGAACCGTAAATGTAACTTAAAAATTTGTTGAATAAGGGGCACATACACCCAAGTGTATCACATTCGGGTGCCATGGTAATTTTTTTAAATAATAAGGATGGAACCTTACGAATGTGCATTGATTTTAGGAAGTTGAGTAAGGTGGCAGTGAAGAACAACTATCATTTGCCAAGGATATATGATCTTTTTGATTAGCTGAAAGATGCCAAGGTATTTTCCAAGATTGACATCAAGTAAGGCTACCATCAGGTGAGGAATAAGGAGGAATATATCAACAAGACAACATTTAGAATAAGATATGACCACTTTTCATTTGTAGTGGTGTCATTTGGGTTGTCAAATGCACCAATTATATTCATGTGTTTGATGAATGGCATTTTCATAAAGTAATTAGATAAGTTTGTCATTATTTTCCTAGATGACATACTTATTTAGTGTAGCTTGTCTAAATAAGAGCATGAAAAACACTTGAGGATGGTATTACAGGTGTTAAAGGAGCATTATATTTATGCAAAGTTGAGAAAGTGCTCATTTTATCAAAAGTATATCCATTTTTTGGGTCACATTATTTTAGAGAAGGGAATAATAGTGGACCTAGATAAGGTTAAGGAAATAAGAGAGAGGCCAACCTTAAGGAATGTCACACAAGTAAGATCATTCATGGGACTTNGTACTTGGAGAAATACGAGATTTTCCACCTAGGAGATATATTGATTTCTCCATTGAATTAATTTTTAGAGATTCTCTAGTGTCCAAGGAAACTTACATTATGAACACAATAGAGATAAAGGAACCGTAAATGTAACTTAAAAAGTTGTTGAATAAGGGGCACATACACCCAAGTGTATCACATTCGGGTGCCATGGTAATTTTTTTTAATAATAAGGATGGAACCTTACGAATGTGCATTGATTTTAGGAAGTTGAGTAAGGTGGCAGTGAAGAACAACTATCATTTTCCAAGGATATATGATCTTTTTGATTAGCTGAAAGATGCCAAGGTATTTTCCAAGATTGACATCAAGTCAGGCTACCATCGGGTGAGGAATAAGGAGGAATATATCAACAAGACAACATTTAGAATAAGATATGACCACTTTGCATTTGTAGTGTTGTCATTTGGGTTGTCAAATGCACCAATTATATTCATGTGTTTGATGAATGGAATTTTCATAAAGTAATTAGATAAGTTTGTCATTATTTTCCTAGATGACATACTTATTTAGTGTAGCTTGTCTAAATAAGAGCATGCAAAACACTTGAGGATGGTATTACAGGTGTTAAAGGAGCATTATATTTATGCAAAGTTGAGAAAGTGCTCATTTTATCAAAAGTATATCCATTATTTGGGTCACATTATTTTAGAGAAGGGAATAATAGTGGACCTAGATAAGGTTAAGGAAATAAGAGAGAGGCCAACCTTAAGGAATGTCACACAAGTAAGATCATTCATGGGACTTGAAGGCTATTACAAGAGATTTATCAAAGGATTTTCAAAGATTGCACATCCTATAACTTCTTTGCAGAAGAAGGGTGTGAAGTTTGAATCGACTTGGGAATGTGAAGAAATTTTTCTTCATTTGAAAGATTTGTTGACAAGTGCACAAATACTAAATATTTTTTATCCAAGTGAAGACTTTATGGTGTGCACTAATTCTTGTAAATAAGGACTTGGTGGTGTCCTTACCTAGAATGGTCATGTTGTTTTCTATGAGTCCAAAAAACTCAAGGAGAATGAAAGGAATTGTGCCACACATGATTTAGAGATGGAAGCCATTACTCATGCATTGAATATTGGAGGCACTACCTCATGGGTAGGAAATTTGAATTGAGGATAGACCAAAGTGGTATGAAGCATTTGTTTGAGCAACCAAATTTAAATGTCAGTAAGGTAAGATGGCTAGTATTCCTCAGTGAGTATGATTTTGATATAAATCATATCAAAGGCAAGGAAAACAAGGTGGCTGATTCACTCAGTAGAAGGGTGCATAAGATGCATTCTTAAG
>JZKD02S0338895.1:0-19189 GCA_000966675.3 Picea glauca | reverse complement strand
TTAAATTGATTTTTAAAATCTTTTGGGATAAAATTTAAAAAGGGGAAATAATTGATTTACTTATTATGCTAATTAAAATTTTATTCATTAGAAAGAAAAAAAGGGAAAAAGGGTATGTTTCTGCACTTGCATTTTTGAGTTTAAATAAAAAGGGGAAAGAGGGAAATCTAAAATAATTAGGAAACTAGGAAAAAGCAGGAAACATAAAAAGAAAGGGGAAACACAAGGAAAAATCAGAAAGTCTAACTTAGTAAGGTATCTAGCATTAAAGAACCTTCTAAATTAAATTGAACTAGTAATTTAATAATGGGGAAAGTCATTAAAACCTGTAAGGGAATTTGGGGACACCTAGGAGCTATTCTAGGAATGACTCTAGGTGGGTGAGGGAAATAAAGGTAATTATTAATTAAACAAATTAGTTTTGGGAGGAATGAAGGGGATGGGTGACACATGTACAGGGAGAATTTTTATGAAATAATTTATTAAACATTAAATAAAATGGGATTTTGGGAAAGTAAGGGACTTCAAAACTCTATATAATGGAGGGAGGAAATTGATGATGATCTCTTCGGTTTGTGTAACGTTACGCTGCAGAAATCTCTACTTGACTGACCTAGCTTGTGGGAGTTGGGATACCCATCTCGGTGAGGAGTGGTAGCTCGACCTTGCGAGGCGAGCTGGGAGCTAGCTAAATCTCTGGATAGTGTGCATGGCCCCTTTGCGGCTTGGGGGGCTAAGGGGGAAAAAGAGTAACCCTAGCATTGGCTAGGAAGTACCGATGAAGTCTCATCGGTCGGCAAGTGGGAGTTGCACGAAGCGTGCAGGACATCAAATCAGAGTGGGTGACTGGGCAACTATACGCTTTCCTTATTTTCGCATGGTAGATTGTTAGTATGATTTATGCTTTTAGATCTGCATGTTTAATTGGGTAAGGAAATTGATTTTCTTAGCATTCTAGTTGATGACTAAATTTTTCCAAAGCCTTTAGCTCGATGATTGATTGACTCCCATGGTCTTCGATTCCCGGCATGTCTCGACCGCCCTTTGGTGTATTGATTTGTGATGATGGTTATTTTTGCCTTTTGTCCCTAGCTCATCATTCCTCGCCTGAGCAGTTGACCAGGATCCTGATCTACGGTCGTCGCTTCGACGTTAATAGACCTATGGATCTCAACGCCCTACTTTTTTGTGCATGGATGATGAGCGAAGGACATTCCTATCAGCCATCTACCTCTGTTGTTTGTCCTTGGTTGATTGTTTGTCTCGCGCCTTCTAGCAAAAGTACCTCTGCATATGGATTCCTTTGTGTCCTTGTTGGTTTATCTCTGTGCTTGTTTTTGTCTCCACCCCATAAGGGCTTAACCTTGGATTTTCTCTACACTTGGGCTGATAAAACATCTGCGGTCATTTCAAAGACTTTTCCTTTGGATCTTGCGTTGCTCTTACTGTTGTCCACGTTTTATTTGAATGTTTATGACTTTGTGATTTACTTTTTTCTTTTCTAGGCGTTTTTACTCTTCGATTCCACTTCTTTTCACTTGGCGTTGATACCCTGCCTCACCATGTTACCCAACGAGTTACACCTCAATGATTATTACCCATGGTGTCTGGGATTTTACTTACATATGGTTCAACTTCAAAACATGTCAGCATTTGGTTAAGTTTACTTTTCTTTTACTTGGGACTCCAGCTTTATTACTTCACGTATTATTTTTACCTCTACGTTGTTTACCCACGAAATTGTTGGGATACCTTACATCTGTGACTTGTGACCATCCTTTCTTTATTACCTTACCTCAGTGAATTAAACTCAACAAATTAAATTTTTGGGATGTTATAAACTCAGCGATTTACTCAGAAAGTCATGAACTCAATGAGTTTAGTGACTAAGATAAACTCTAGTCTTGTTCGTCAAGGTCGTTGTGTCAAGAAGGGATGTTGTCCTTTAATCTTGTAGGCGTCTCTTGTTTGTGTTGGGTGGGTATTCATTTTCTCCTTGTTGTCTACGCATGTTTCGCCCAGTTGCTCTTGTGCCAGTGCGGGGAGTCATAGTAGCATGTTGCTTGGACTGTGTGCTTGTGTTCGTCATCGGTGAGTGGTTGACTATTGTTGTCGTCACCTCTTGCCATTCAAACAAAAATAAAAAAATTACACTTCTGCTTCGCCTCCTAGTCATAACGAAGAGGGTCATTACATATGGTATCAGAGCGGGTTCAACCCGTGACTTGGGATCACTACGACTTCTGTTGATATGATATTTGATTATAATATTGCTAATTAAGTTGACTTGTTTTATACATGTAATCATGGTTAGAGGACGCCGCGAAGGAAGATGACAGGGTGCTAGGGGAGGAGGCGCGACACCTCCAGTAGCATCCACGCCTGAGGGGTCTAACCCCGAGGGCGACGAACAGGTTGTCGGGAAAGAGCAGATAACAGTAGGTGATGTGGTTGGATTGATGAGATCTTTTCAGCGCATGTCAGAGGCATTGATCATCCATTTGGACAGAGATGAGGCCAGAGCGTCGTCACCCCCTGAGGGTCCACCGCGCACTCCGGTCGGTACTGGTAGCATTCACCGTGAACTCAAGAAGGTCAAATTTCCTGATTTCTTTGGTGCCCCGGATGGCGCAGCCACCGAGGCATGGTTGGAGAATATGGCGATGTTCTTTGCACTTCGCGACTATACCTCCAACATGAAGGTCTGCATGGAGGTCTTTCAACTAAAGGGGAGCGCTCTTGTATCGTGGAAGACACTCCTTCCACAACTAAACATGGTTGTCGAAGATGTGTCATGGGAACTTTTCGAGGAATGGTTTCGAGAGAGGTACCTATCATAGGAATTCATTGAGCGTCAGCTCAATGAGTTCAATGCCTTATGACAGGGCATTCGTACGGTGCCCGAGTACGAGGTCTATTTTATGGAGCTACTCTGGTATGCTCTGCATCTTAATACTAAGAAACTTAAGGTCAACAGGTTTGTGTTCAGCCTTAATGGCAGCATACGTGCAAAGGTTAGGATTTTGATGCCTCAGACCTTGCACAATGTCATCCAGAAGGCCCTCATAGTAGAGGAGGAGCTTATCAGTGGGGGTCAGAGCAGGACTCCGGCAATACTAGTAGGGCAGGTGTCATCTGGTGTGTAGCAGCATTAGACACTAGCCAGACATACGTCGAGATATCATGGCTTCCAGAGGGGATCCACTTTCACTACACCTCGACAACCTACGCATCAGTAGTGGACACCTTATCGGGGACCATAGCATCACCAACAGCGTTGACCGCAACTTCAGCAATTTAGGCCTGTTCAACAACACCAACCAGGATTCCAAGCCAGTGGGTCGTCATCTTCTACTTCTAGTACCTACAGTACTGGATCGAAGAAGGGGTGTTGGATGTGTGGGGAGCCACACTACCAGCACGACTGCCCCATGGAGAGGACTAGAGCATTTGGATCGGTCGGACTCACTACCATGGGATATTTGGGCAAGGCCCATTGGATTCATGCAGCGGTGAATAACCGCCAAGCAGAGCACTAGTCGACTGTTCTCGAGAAGTTAGGTACCATCGTTGACCAGACCCTTAGTATTTTGATAGATTCTGGTGCTACTGAGAGTTTCATTTATGGTGCAGTGCTAAAAATGATTAAGGTAAAGGAAGTCAAACAGGATGAGTTTAGCTTCATAGAGATGGCTTCGAGAGTAAAATAGAAGGTTGGGGGAAAGGTTACGGGTTGTACCCTTAACCTAGGAGAGTTTGTCACCAAGGCCAACCTGTACGTCAGGATATTAGGATCTTATGACGTCATGATTAGTATGGACTGGTTGGAATCACATGAGGCGATACTCAATTGTAAGACGAAATTGTTGAGCTTGCTCGATGATGAGGGACAAAGATGCCTGATTGTAGGTCGGAACAAGGGAGTTTCCCTGAGGTTCATCTCTTCCTTATAGCTATAGAAGAGCATGCGCAAGGCATGCAATCTTTATGCGATCCTTGCATTAAAAGAGAAGGGAGTAGCGGAAGGTCTATCTAGAACACCTTCCGGTGGTGAGGGAGTTTGCAGATGTCTTTTTGGAGGACTTACTTGGGATGTCGCCGGAGAGGTAAATGGAGTTTACTATAGACCTAAAACCAGGGACTGAATTGATAGCTAGAATTCCTTATCGGATGTCTACCCCGGAGTTACAGGAGTTGAGAATGCAACTGAAAGAATTGATGGACCTGGGATTGATACATCCAAGTGTGTCACCATGGTGTGTGCCTGTTATTTTCATACGAAAGAAGGATGGTTCATGGAGGCTCTGCATTGACTATCATCAATTGAACAAGGCAACGATCAAGAATCAGTATCTGTTATCGAGGATTGATGATCTATTTGATCAGATGAAGGGTATGACGGTGTTCCCAAAGATCGATTTGCGATCAAGGTATCACTACTTACAGATCAAGGAGGATGATTTCCCTAAGACTGCCTTTAAGACAAGGTTTGGACATTACGAGTTTACTGTTTTACCATTTGGACTGACAAATTCCCCAGGGGTATTCATGATTTTGATGAACAGGGTGTTCCGCGAGTACTTGGACAAGTTCATCCAAGTATTCATTGATGATATTTTGATTTATTCTCGGACGACGGAGGAACATGATGAGCACTTGCGCTTGGTACTACAATGTCTGCAAGAGCACAAATTGTATGGGAAGATGTCCAAATGTTTATTTTATCAATCGAAGATTCACTACTTAGGGCATGTCATTTCTGACGAAGGTATCGTCATGGATCCAGAAAAGGTTGAGGCTATTATGGAATGGCTTGCACCGACAAATGTCCTGGAAGTGCGTAGCTTCATGGGTTTAGCAGGATACTATCGACGGTTCGTCGAGGGATTTTCGAAGATCGCAAATCTGATCACAGAATTGTAGAAGAAGAACAAGAAGTTTGTCTAGACCGAGAAATGCGCGGAAGCATTTCAGAGGCTCAAGGAGTTGTTGACAACGATGGATTATTGTGGTTTAAAAATTGGATTTATGTACCATTGAATGACAAGTTGAGGAGCTTGATTCTAAGTGAAGCTCATAGAGCAGTCTACATGGCTCACCTAGGAGTCATGAAGATGAGGGAAGACCTTAAACCCTTATTCTTTTGGAAGGGAATGAAGGCAGATATAGTCAACTATGTGGCCAGATGTCTAGAATGTCAGCAGGTAAAGGTTGAACATAGACATCCAATAGGATCACTATAGCCACATGCTATTCTGGAATCGAAATGGGAGGTTATTTCGATGGATTTTGTTCTTAGATTGTCACTGACGGAAAGGAGACATGACTCGATTTTCGTAGTAGTAGACACTCTAAAGAATAGTGCTCACTTTATTCATGTGCATACGACGTATCAAGCACCTAAAATAGATAAATCTTTCATCAGTGATATTGTGAGGCTGCATGGCGTGCCTAAGAGGATTATATCCGATCACGGATCGGTGTTTACTGGAAGATTTTGGATGAGTTTCCAAGAGGCCTTGGGAACCCAACTTAACTTTAGTACTGCACACCAAACAGAGACTGACAGGCGGACTGAATGAATGAACCAGACCTTGGAGGACATGTTGTGCATGTACGTGATGGACTAACAAAAGTGTTGGGAAGAATTCTTACCACTAGTGGAATTCGCTCATAACAATAGTTACCAAAGCACCATTAGGATGGCGCCTTTCGAGTTTCTTTACGGGCGACCGTGTCGTATGCCTTTGAGTTGTGATCAGCTTAAGGATAAGGTCCTAGTGGGATCAGAAGCAATCCAAGAAATGGAAGAGAAAATGAAAACAATAAGACAAAGGATTAAAGAAGTGGAGGATCGACAGAAGAGTTATGTCAATGTGCATGGTGTCAACCATAGTTACGAGGTTTGTGATCGAGTCTTCTTGCAGGTTAAACCACATAAGAGCTCGATCAAGTTTGGAAAGGGAGATAAACTCTCTCCTAGGTTTGTGGGACCTTTCGAGACTGTGGAGAGAAAGGGGCTCGTGGCCTATCGACTAGCCTTGCTTGATTCTTTGAGGCGTATGCACAATGTTTTTCATGTATCTCTTTTGAGACATTATATTAGTCATCCTACACACGTTATTGACATGAGTTCCTTGCATGTATCAGATTAGGGGGTGCTCACAGCTGAGCTGATCCACATCCTGGATCATTGAGTTCAACAGCTACGACGTCGAACAGTAGATTAGATCAAGGTCCAGTGGGACAACTATAGTCCACACTCGGAGACCTGGGAGGACGCATACAATATCCACCAGCAGTTTCATTTTTTTTTTTGATAGATAGACTTATGATACTATGATACACATTATTTCGACACTTATACTATGAAACTTCGGGACAAAATTTGGACCAAGAGGGAGTGTATGTAACATCCCGCTCTTGTGCATTGAGCGAACTTATTCTTTGAGGACACTTGCTCGCAAGTGATCCAGATTATTATGCTATTAAAACATTTGATTTTGATTATGAGGCATTATGGGTTGATGCCATGCTCTTTTGATGCATTGACATAGATAGGTGCTATTCACTCATTTTTATTGAGTGTGCAGGATTTTGGACCTCGAGGATGCAGAGGCATCGATGGAACCCCTTGGACTCCGAATTGAGTCAGGGAGTGAACTAATGGGGTTTGATTGTTTTATATGTGATATCCGTGCATCTTATTAGATGATATGATATGGATATATTTCTAACATGATTTGTTGATGATGTAGGCTGACGATAGCTTGCTGACCAGACTCACATGTGGAGTAGAGGGGTCACGCTCGACTACCAGAGATGTTGAGGGAGAGGTGTGGACAACAGCCCTGCCATAGCCTACTAGCACTATCGTCGTGGCTCGAACTATAGGTTAACAATTACCTAGTTCGAGAGGACCCACGATGTCATGAGGGCTAATTGTGACAGTCGCTCATGATGATTCTAAGGGGCACGCAATAAGGTAGGGGACTTATTCCTTAGAGGCCCTTAGTCTCCCACAAGATCACCTAGCGGAGTATTGACTCCAGAGGTTTTTGATGTCTACCAAGTCAATCAAGAGCTGAGTGGCACCCTTGGAGCACGTGGTGCGTCCTGAAGGGCATGTTGTGCAAGAGAAAGAGAAAGAGGTGAGTGGCACCCTTGGATCACGTGGTGCATCATGAAGGGCACGTCACGCAAGAAAAATGGAAAGAGGCGAGTGGCACCCTTGGAGCATGTAGTGCGTCTGGAAGGGCACATCACATGGTTATTTAATAATTGGATAAACCTAGATGACTTTAGGACAAATAAAGTGTTAAGGAAGATTTGAAACCTTTCCCTTAAAAAAATGTCACCCAACCTAGGAAAATAAGGTCTAGGTCTAAATTTTACTGGTGATAAAATTTTATCTATTTAAAAAAAATTATATATATAATGATAATGATAATCTTCATTAATCTTATGAAAAGAAGGGGGATGCAATTAAATTGATTTTTAAAATCTTTTGGGATAAAATTTAAAAAGGGGAAATAATTGATTTACTTATTATGCTAATGAAAATTTTATTCATTAGAAAGAAAAAAGGGAAAAAGGGTAAGTTTATGCACTTGCCTTTTTGAGTTTAAATAAAAAGGGGAAAGAGGGAAATCTAAAATAGTTAGGAAACTAGGAAAAAGAAGGAAACATAAAAAGAAAGGGGAAACACAAGGAAAAATCAGAAAGTCTAACTTAGTAAGGTATCTAACATTAAAGAACCTTCTAAATTAAACTGAACTAGTAATTTAATAATGGGGAAAGTCATTAAGACCTATAAAGGAATTTGGGGACACCTAGGAGCGATTCTAGGAATGACTCTATGTGGGTGAGAGAAATAAGGGTAATTAATTAATTAAAGAAATTAGTTTTTGGAGGAATGAAGGGGATGGGTGACACATGTACGGGGAGGATTTTTATGAATTAATTTATTAAACATTAAATAAAATGGGATTTTGGGAAAGTAAGGGACTTCAAAATTCTATATAATGGAGGGAGGAAATTGATGATGATCTCTTCGGTTTGTGTAATGTTACGCTATAGAAATATCTACTTGACTGACTGAGCTTGTGGGAGTTGGGATACCCAACTCGGTGAGGAGTGGTAGCTCAGCCTTGCAAGGCGAGATGGGAGCTAGTTGAATCTCTGGATAGTGTGTGTGGCCCCTTTCCAGCTCGAGGGGCTAAGGGGGAATAAGAGTACCCCTAGCATTGGCTGGGAGGTACCGGTGAAGTCTTATCGGTCAGCAAGCAGGAGTTGTAAGAAGCGCGTGAGACATCAACTCAAAGTAGGTGATTGGGCAACGATACACTTTCTTTATTTTTGCATGGTAGATTGTTAGTATGATTTATGCTTTTAGATCTGGATGTTTAATTGGGTAAGGAAATTGATTGTCTTAGAATTCTAGTTGATGACTGAATTTTTCCATAGCCCGTAGCTTGATGATTGATTGACTCCCATGGCCTTCGATTCCCGACATGTCTTGACCGCACTTTGGTGTATTGATTTGTGATGATTGTTGTTGTTTTTGCATTTTGCCCCTAGCTCATCAGTCCTCGCCTAAGAAGTCGGCCAGGAGCCTAATCTACAGTCGTCACTTCGGCGTTAATAGACCTATGGATCTCAATGTACTGCTTTTCTGTGCGTGGATGATGAGCGAAGGACATTCATGTCAGCCGTCTACCTCCATTGTTTTTCCTTAGCTGATTGTTTGTCTCGCGCCTTCTAGCAAAAGTACCTCTGCGTATGGATTCTTTTGCGTCCTTGTTAGTTTATCTATGCACTTGTTTTTGTCTACGTGCCATAAGGGCTTAACCTTGGATTTTCTCTATGCTTGGGCTGATAAAACATCTACAGTCATTTCAAAGACTTTTCGTTTGGATCTTGCGTTGCTCCTACTATTGTCCGCGTTTTATTTGAATGTTTATGACTCTGTGATTTACTTTTCACTTTTCTGGGCGTTTTTACTCTTTGATTCCACTGCTTTTCAGTTGGCGTTGATACCTTGCCTCACCATGTTACCCAGCGAGTTACACCTCAATGATTATTGCCCTCGGTGTCTATGATTTTACTTACATATGGTTCGATTTCAAAACATGTCGGCATTTGGTTAAGTTTACTTTTATTTTACATGGGACTCCATCTTTATTACTTCCCGTATTATTTTTACCCCTGCGTTGTTTACCCACGAAATTGTTGGGATACCTTACATATGCGACTTGTGACCATCCTTATTGCATTACCTTACCTCAGTGAATTAAACTCAGCAAATTAAATTTTTTAGATGTTATAAACTCAGCGATTTACTTGGAAAGTCATGAACTCAGCGAGTTTAGTGACTGAGATAAAATCAGTAGTTTTAAATGTTACAATAAACTCAGCGAAAAAGAAAAAAACTCAAAGAAATTTGACTGTAAACCCAACGATTTTCCTTTTAAATGTTGACGGCAATGTAATTTCCAGTATGATGTGTTTTTCCCAGTGATTTATCTTTTAAATAATGACGACAATATGGTTTCCCTCTGGTGCATTGGGCACGACGATTTTCCCATTAATATGTCTCTATTTTCCTGTTATTGACCATGAAATTTCCATTAAAAGAATGTCTGCAATTTCCTATTATTGACCACGAAATTTCCATTAAGATGATGTATGTGTCTTCCCTGTGATTTACCACAATATTATCTTAATGCAGTGATTGGAAGAGCTCTTGTTAACTGTCAGGAATTTAACTAGTGTAACAGCGTTATGTCCCCTTATTTGTGTAACGTATTTGGTTGACTGCGTTGTTGATTGTGTGGATACGATTTGCCTTTAAATATGATTGAGTTTTGTTGTTGATTGACCACGTTTTTCCCCTTGATTGTTGACTGTGTTGTTGTTGGAATGACCACCACGAATTTGTTGATAAGTAGCACAATGAATTGCCTTTAAATTTGATTGAGTTTGTTGTTGATTGACCATGTTTTTCCTTTTGATTGATGACTACGTTGTTGTTGAATGACCACGAGTTGATCCTTCTGCAGTTTTGCATTGTCTTTTATCCTCCTTCAGTTTGAGTGTACCCAACATTCTCACTGCCAAACATAATTGCTACAGCGATGTTATTGGTCCATTAACTGCCATGTTATTTGCTACAACGAGTTAATGTTCAACAGATTCCTTCTTAATGATTATTTTCCACAACGAGTTAAATGGTCAGCAGTCATGTTAATTGCCTTGTTATTTGCTATATTAATTGTTATGTTAATTGTCATGTTAATTGCCTTGTTATTTGCTATATTAATTGTTACGTTACTTGTCATTTTAATTGCCTTGTTATTTTCTATATTAATGGTTATGCTAATTGCCTTGTTATTTTCTATATTAAATGGTTATGTAATTGATGTGTTAATCGCCTTGTTAAATTGCTACAGTGATGTTAATAGTTAGCAGTTTCCTTCTCAATGTTAATAGACAACTAGTATTGTTAGTTTGGTCAATATAGCTAGACTACATGATGAAATTTAATTGTTCATAAGTGTTATAATGGTAGAATTCTACATTAAGATTGTTAATGTTGTTATTTAAGTTCATGGCTAGTTGGATGGAGATTTTGGATTAATATAGAATTGTCCATTTAGGTTGTAATAATGATTAAATTTAGATTGGTGAGTAAAGACTAGATTGCCAATTTTAGACTTGCTAAATTGATTTATAATTGAGGTTATATTGTATTTATAATTATAGTTCTAGTATTGATTACTTAGACTTGCTAGATTGATTGTATTAACATTAAATTAGCGGGTGCATTAATGACTAATTGTAATTTAGGCATGCCCCATTTAGAATGGTAACCCATGTTAAAATAGATTGTAATCATTGACTAGTTTAGACTGGGTGATTGGTTAGGTCATGGATGATGTCGTGTATTGGCTTGTTTCATCCCTTGTCTTGATCCTCTGGCATTCGTCGACCTGTTGTTGGGGTATGGGCGTGGTTTCCTCTCGGTATTTGGTTTCTAGCACGTCGGATTTATCCAGAGTCCTTGGTCCAGATAGGATGTGATGTGCCAAGGTTATTGATGCGTCTATCACCTGGGGACGACATGATTCCTAATGAGGGGATCATGGCGCGCTCTATGAGATAGAAACGATCGATAACTTGGCCGTAGTTGGTGCATTCTAGTGAGTGTGGACGAGCATGGCAAGTTGCTTTAGGCGCATGGGTGGAACGCCTTCATGTGTTTGGATCGTGCGCCTTGAGGTTCTAGTCTTGTTTGTCAAGGTCATTGTGTCGGGAAGGGATGTTTTCCTTTAAGCTTGTAGGCGTGTCTTGTTTGCATTGGGCGGGTAGTCATTTTCTCCTTGTTGTCTACGCACGTTTCACCCAGTTGCTCTTGTGCCAGTGTAGGGAGTCATAGTAACCTGTTGCCTAGACTATGTGCTTGCGTTCGTCGTCGGTGTGTGGTTAACTATTGTTGTCATCACCTCTTGCCTTTCAAACAAAAAAAAAAATTGCACATCTACTTTGCCTCCTAGTCATAACGAAGAGGGTCATTACATATGGTATCAGAGCGGGTTCAACCCGTGACTTAGGATCACTACGGCTTCTGTTGATATGATATTTGATTATAATATTGCTAATTAAGTTGACTTGTTTTATGCAGGATATCATGGTTAGAGGACGTTGTGGAGGAAGATGATGGGGTGCTAGGGGAGGAGGCGCGATGCCTCCAATAGCATCCATGCCTGAGGGGTCTAACCCCCAGAGAGACGAACAGGTTGTTGGGCAGGAACAGATAACAGTAGGTGATGTGGTGGGATTGATGAGATATTTTCAGCGCATGTTAGAGGCACTGATCATCTGTTTTGACAGAGATGAGGCCAGAGCGTCAGCACCCCCTGAGGGTCCACCACGTGCTCTGGTCGGTACTGGTAGCATTCACCATGAATTCGAGAAGGTCAAATTTCTCGATTTCTTCGGTGACCTGGATGACATAGCCGTCGAGGCATGATTGGAGAATATGGTGATGTGCTTTTCACTTCCCGACTATACCTCCAACATGAAGGTCCGCATGGCAATATTTCAACTTAAGGGGAGTGCTCTTCTATGGTGGAAGACACTCCTGCCACAACTAAACATGGTCATCGAAGACATGTCATGGGAACTATTCGAGGAATGGTTCCGAGAGAGGTACCTATCAGAGGATTTCACTAAGCATCATCTCAACGAATTCAATGCCTTACAACATGGCAGTCGTACGGTGCCTGAGTACAAGGCCTATTTTATGGAGCTTCTCCAGTATGCTCTGCATCTTAGTACTAAGAAACTTAAGGTCAACAGGTTTGTGTTCGGCCTTAATGGAAGCATACGTGCAAAGGTTAGGATTCTGATGCCTCAGACCTTGCACGATGTCATCCAGAAGGCCCTCATAGTAGAGGAGGAGCTTATCAGCGGGGGTAAGAGCAGGACTCTAGTGATACTAGCAAGGCAGGTGTCATCTAGTGCACAGTAGAATCAGACACCAGCCAGAAATATGCCAGGATATCGTGGCTTCCAGAGGGGATCCACTTTCACTAAACCTCAACGATCGATGCCTCAACAGTGGACACCTTATTGGGGACCACAACATTAGCAGCAACGTCGATCATAGAAGCAGCATTTTAGGCCTATTCAGTAGCACCGACCAGGATTCTAGGTCGGTGGGCCGTCATCTTCTACTTCGAGTACCAGGAGTACTAGACTGAAGAAGGGGTGTTGGACGTGTGGGAAGCCACACTACTAGCGCGACTGCCCCATGGAGAGGACTAGAGTGCCTGGATCAGATGTACCCACTACCGTGGGAGATTTGGGCAAGGACCATTGGATTTATGCAGCGATGAATAACCTCCAAGCGGAGCACCAGTCGAATGTGCTCGAGACATCAGGTACCATCGCTGACCAGACCCTTAGTATTTTGATAGATCTCGGTGCTACTAAGAGTTTCATTTATGGTGCAACGCTAAAAAGGATTAAGGTAAAGGCAGTTGAACATGATGAGTTTAGCTTCATAGAGATGGCTTCGGGAGCCAGATAGAAGGTTGGGGTAAAGGTTACAGGTTGTACCCTTAACCAGGGAGAGTTTGTCACCGGGGCCAACCTATTCGTCACAATCTTAGGATCTTATGACATTGTGATCGGTATGGACTAGTTGGAATCGCATGAGGCGATACTCAACTATAAGATGAAATAGTTGAGCTTAGTCGATGATGAGGGACAAAGAAGCATGATTGTAGGTCAGAACCAGGGAGTTTCCCTAAGGTTCATCTCTTTCTTACAGCTACAGAAGAGCATGTGCAAGGGGTGCAAGCTTTATGCGATCCTTGCGTTAAATGAGAAGGGAGTAGCGAAAGGTCTAGAACACCTTCCGGTGGTGAGAGAGTTTGCAGATGTATTTCTGGAGGAGTTACCTGAGATGTCGTCGAAGAGGGAAATGGAGTTTACTATAGACCTAAAACTGAGAATTGAACCGATAGCTAGAATGCCTTATCGGATGTCGACCCCAGAGTTACAGGATTTGAGAATGCAACTGAAAGAATCGCTAGACCTAGGACTGATACGCCCAAGTGTGTCACCGTGGGGTGCACCTATTATTTTCATATAAAATAAGGATGGATCATGGAGGCTTTGTATTTTCTATCGTCAATTGAACAAGGCAACGATCAAGAATCAGTATCCACTACCGAGGATTGATGATCTATTTGATTAGATGAAGGGTGCGACAGTGTTCTCAAAGATCGATTTGTGATCAGGGTATCACTAGTTATGGATCAAGGAGGATGATGTCTCTAAGACCGCCTTTAAGATGAGGTTTTGACATTACGAGTTTACTATTTTACTGTTTGGACTAACAAATTCCCCAGGGGTATTAATGAGTTTGATGAACAGGGTGTTCCACGAGTACTTGGACAAGTTTGTCCAAGTATTCATTGAGGATATTTTGATTTACTACTCTCGGACGACGGAGAATCATGATGAACACATGTGTGTGCTTGGTACTATAGTGTCTGCGAGAGCACAAATTGTATGGGAAGATGTCCAAATGCTCATTTTATCAATCAAAGATTCACTACTTAGGGCATGTCATCTCCGGTGAAAGTATCACCGTGGATCCAAAAACGGTCGAGGCTATTATGGAATGGCTTGCACCGACAAATGTCCTGGAAGTGCATAGCTTCATGGGTTTAGCAGGATACTATCGACGGTTCGTCGAGGGATTTTTGAAGATAGAAAATCCGATCATGGAATCGCAGAAAAAGAACAAGAAGTTTGTTTGGACCGAGAAATGTGCAGAAGCATTTTGGAGGCTCAAGGAGTTGTTGACAACAAAACTGATACTAAAGATCCCTGAAATGGACGCGGACTTCTTGGTATGCACTAATGCATCCAAGGAAGGCTTAGATGGAATCTTGATGCAATACAGATGAGTGATCACTTACATCTCGAGGAAACTGAGAAGGCACGAGGAGAACTACGTGATGCACGATTTGGAGTTGTTAGCCATCATATATGCCTTGAAGGTTTGGAGACACTATCTTGTTGGACGAAAATTTGAACTAAAGATAGACCACTGTGGACTACAACACATCTTTACGCAAAGAGACCTGAACACGCGACAATAGCGTTGGTCGAAATTGCTTAGCGAGTACAACTTCGAGATTACTTACATAAAAGGAACGGTGAACCACGTGGCAAATGCATTGAGTCGGAGACCACACATATTTTCGGTGTTGCCTCTTTAGATGAACCTACGTGAAAAGATTCTAACTTTATAGCATGACGATGATTGTTACAAAGAGGTCGAGGGTTTTATAGGACAAAACACAAAGATGGTACCAAGATTTGAAGGATTTACGTTTGACGATGATGGATTATTGAGGTTTAAAAATCGAATTTATGTACCACCGAACGATGAGTTGAGGAGCTTGATCCTAAGTGAGGCTCATAGAGTAGTCTACATGGCTCACCCAGGAGTCACGAAGATGAGGGAAGACCTTAAACCCTTATTCTTCTGGAAGGGAATGAAGGAAGATATAGTCAACTATGTGGCCAAATTTCTAGAATGTCGGTAGGTAAATACTGAACATAGATATCCAGCAAGATTACTACAGCCACACGTTATTCTGGAATCGAAATGGGAGATTATTTTGATGGATTTTATTGTTGGATTGCCCCTAATGGCAAGGAGACATGACTCGATTTTTGTAGTAGTAGACACTATGATGAAGAGTGCTCACTTTATTCCTCTGCATACGACGTATCAAGCACCTGACATAGCTAGAGTTTTCATCAGTTAGATTGTGAGGTTGCATGGAGTGCCTAAGACGATTATATCCGATCGCGGATCAGTGTTTACTAGACAATTTTGGATGAGTTTCCAAGAGGCCTTTGGAACCCAACTTAACTTCAATACTGTGTACCAACCGGAGACTGACGGGCAAATGAACGAATGAACCAAACCTTGGAGGACATGTTGCGCGTGTACGTGATGGACCAACAAAAGCATTGGGAATAATTGTTGCCACTGGTGGAATTCGCTTATAACAACAGTTACCAAAGCACCATTAAGATGGTGCCTTTCAAGTTTCTTTACGGGCGACCATGTCGAACACCTTTGAGTTGGGATCGACTTGAGGATAAGGTCCTGGTGGGACCAGAAGCGATCCAAGAAATGGAAGAGAAAATGCAAACAATAAGACAAAGGATTAAAGAAGCACAGGATCGGCAAAAGAATGATGTCGATGCGCACCGTGTCGACCGTAGTTATGAGGTTGGAAATCGAGTCTTCTTGAGGGTTAAACCACATAAGAGCTAGATCAAGTTTCTAAACAGAGCTAAACTCTCTCCTAGGTTCGTGGGACCTTTCGATATTGTGGAGAGAAAGGGGCCCATGGCCTGTCAACTAGCCTTGCCTGATTCTTTGAGGCGTATGCACGATGTTTTTCACGTATCTGTTTTGAGACATTATATTAGTGATCCTACACACGTTATTAACCTGAGTTACTTGCAAGTATTGGATGAGGGGGCACTCATGGCTGAGCCAATCCAAATCCTGGATCATCGCATTCGACAGCTACAGAGTCGAACAATAGATTAGGTCAAGGTTCAGTGGGACAACTATAGTCCACACTCAATGACCTGAGAGGACACATATGATATGCGCCAACAGTTTCCATTTTTGTTTGATAGATAGACTTATGATACTGTGATACACATTATTTCGGCACTTATACTATGAAACTTCGGGACAAAGTTTGGACCAAGAGGGGGTGTATGTAACATCCCTCTCATGCGCACTGAGCGAACTTATTCTTTGAGGACACTTGCTCGAAAGTGATCCGGATTATTATTCTATTAAAACATTTGATTTTGATTATGAGGCATTATGGGTTGATGTCATGTTGTTTTGCTGCATTGACATAGATAGGTGCTATTGACTCGGTTTTACTAAGTGTGTAGGATTTCGTACCTCGAGGATGCAGAGGCATCGATGGAACCCCTTGGACTCTGTATCGATTCGGGGAGTGAACTAATGGGGTTTGATTGTTTTATATGTGATATTAGTACATCTGATTAGATGATATGATATGGATATATTTCTTACATGATTCGTTGATGATGCAGGCTGGCGATAGCTTGACGAACAGACTCACATGTGGAGTAGAGGGGTCATGCTCGACTACCAAAGACGTTGAGGGAGAGGTGTGGACAATAGCCATGCCATAGCCTACTAGCACACCCGTCGTGGCTCGAACTGTAGGTTAACGATTACCTAGTTCGAGAGGATCCACGATGTCGTGAGGGAAGATTGGGACAGTCGCTCACGATGATTCTAAGGGACGGGCAATAAGGCAGGGGCCTTATTCCTTAGAGGCCCTTAGTCTCCCACAAGATCACCTGGTAGAGTATTGACCCCAGGGGTTTTTTATGTCTACCAAGTCAGTCAAGAGGTGAGTTGCACCCTTGGAGCACGTGGTGCGTCCTGAAGGGCACGTCACGCAAGAGAAACATAGAGAGGCGAGTGACACCCTTGGAGCAAGTGGTGCATCCTGAAGAGCACGTCGTGCAAGAAAAATGTAAAGAGGCGAGTGGCACCCTTGTAGCATGTACTGCGTCCTAAAGGGCACGTCACGTGGTTATTTAATAATTGGATAAACCTAGACATCTTTAGGACAAATAAAGTGTTAAGGAAGATTTGAAACCTTCCCCTTAAAAAAATGTCACGCAGCCTAGGAAAATAAGGTCTAGGTCTAAATTTTACTGGTGATAAAATTTTATCTATTTTTAATATATATATATATATATATATATATATATATATAATGATAATCTTCATTAATCTTATGACAAGAAGGGGGTAAGCAATTAAATTGATTTTTAAAATCTTTTGGGATAAAATTTAAAAAGGGGAAATAATTGATTTACTTATTATGCTAATTAAAATTTTATTCATTAGAAAGAAAAAAGGGAAAAAGGGTAAGTTTCTGCACTTGCCTTTTTGAGTTTAAATAAAAAGGGGAAAGAGGGAAATCTAAAATAATTAGGAAACTAGGAAAAAGAAGGAAACATAAAAAGAAAGGGGAAACACAAGGAAAAATCAGAAAGTCTAACTTAGTAAGGTATCTAGCATTAAAGAACCTTCTAAATTAAACTGAACTATTAATTTAATAATGGGGAAAGTCATTAAAACCTGTAAGGGAATTTGGGGACACCTAGGAGCGATTATAGGAATGACTCTAGGTGGGTGAGGGAAATAAGGGTAATTAATTAATTAAAGAAATTAGTTTTTGGGGGAATGAAGGGGATGGGTGACACATGTACGAGGAGGATTTTTATGAATTAATTTATTAAACATTAAATAAAATGGGATTTTGGGAAAGTAAGGGACTTCGAAACTCTATATAATGGAGGGAGGAAATTGATGATGTTCTCTTCGGTTTGCGTAATGTTACGCTACAGAAATATCTACTTGACTGACTAAGCTTGTGGGAGTTGGGATACCCAACTTGGCGAGGAGTGGTAGCTCGGCCTTGCAAGGCAAACTAGTAGCTAGCTGAATCTCTAGATAGTGTGTGCGGCCCCTTTGCGGCTTGGGGGGATAAGGGGGAAGAAGATTACCCCTAGCATTGGTTGGGAGGTACCAGTGAAGTCTCATCAGTCAACAAGCGGGAGTTGCATGAAGCGCGCGGGACATCAACTCAGAGCAGGCGATTGGGCAACGGTACACTTTCTTTATTTTTGAATGGTAAATTGTTAGTATGATTTATGCTTTTAGATCTTCATGTTTAATTGGGTAAGGAAGTTGATTTTCTTAGCATTCTAGTTGGTGACTGAATTTTCCCATAGCCTTTAGCTCGATGATTGATTGACTCCCATGGCCTTCGATTCCCAGCATGTCTTGACCGCCCTTTGGTGTATTGATTTGTGATGATTGTGGTTGTGTATGCCTCTTGTCCCTAGCTCATCATTCCTCGCTTGAGCAGTCGGCCAGGACCCTGATCTACGGTCGTCGCTTCGGCATTAATAGACCTATGGATCTCAACACCCTACTTTTTTGTGTGTGGATGATGAGCAAAGGACGTTCCTGTCAGTCGTCTACCTCTGTTGTTTGACCTTGGCTGATTGTTTGTCTCGCGCCTTCTAGCAAAAGTACCTCTCTATATGGATTCCTTTACGTCCTTGTTGGTTTATCTCTGCGCTTGTTTTTGTCTCCGCGCCATAAGAGCTTAACCTTGGATTCTCTCTATGCTTGGGCTGATAAAACATCTGTAGTCATTTCAAAGACTTTTCCTTTGGATCTTGCATTGCTCTTTCTGTTGTCCACATTTTATTTGAATGTTTATGACTATGTGATTTACTTTTCGCTTTTCTGGGATTTTTTACTCTTCGATTCCATTGCTTTGCACTTGGCGTTGATACCCTACCTCACCATGTTAACCAACGAGTTACACCTCAATGATTATTACCCCTGGTGTCTGCGATTTTACTTACATATGATTTAATTTCAAAACATGTCGACATTTGGTTAAGTTTACTTTTCTTTTACTTGGGACTCCAGCTTTATTACTTCCCGTATTATTTTTACCTCTGCTTTGTTTACCCATGAAATTGTTGGGATATCTTACATATGGGA
>JZKD02S0338884.1:8304-19189 GCA_000966675.3 Picea glauca | reverse complement strand
TCATGCATTTAAGCCCTTCTCGCGTAGGCCTCGACACCATTACTCTCGGTGCGCTTGGCCTCAGCTCACTGTCTTTTCGATGGAACAGAGCCATGAATTTGAATTTACTCTACTCATGCACCTTTGCCTCCTTCAGCTGCCTCGACGCCATGCCTTCGGCCAGATGCATTTGCAGAGGTTCCTTCCCAATGCTAAAATCCCCTGCAACCTGCATTACTTCCAGCTACACCTTCATTACCTGTGATTCCTCCTTGTGCTTTCATTTCCCCTCAGCGCCACTGGAATTCCAAGGCAAAGGGGAAAATCAAAGCACAACTCGGCCTAACAGCTAAACCGGTCGTGATTGGTTCTCAGACCCCTGCTTGCACCATCCCCTAACTCGTCACCTTCTTCATCTTCCTCACAGTCTTCTCAGACATAGTCTCGAAAAAGTCCCATTGACCTCTTGGTCCTCTCCTCACCCTCTACAAGTCGGTTGGAGTGGCTTTCCCTCTCCGAAAATTCATTGGGTTTCAACCCAGGGCCTTCTTTTGATTTGTCCTCATCCTCGTTCTCGCTTCTTGCAGTCCCACCAAATTCACCGATGAGCACACCGGTCCATCTAGAGAACCCATCCAGTCGGCCTCACCTGGGAGCAACACTAAATCTCCTGAGGCCACTTCCAGGGCCTCATTCCTTCTCAGATTCAGTACCAGACTCACAATTACAGGACAACCTTGCTATCCTGCAAGGTCTGGTCTTTGAGTTGCGACAAGGCTTGGACAACCTTTAGTTTCAATTGGAAATCATGGACGGAAAGGCCTCAACGCTCCTGCAAATGCTCTCCACTCTGCAGGGGTCTTACCACTCGACACCAGGAGCAGGCGAAGCCGCAGGGGAAGGAAACAAAGATGAATCAGGGGATGGCAGAGTAAATGCTACAAGGGTTGGTGATGAAGACGATTCAATATTTTCCATGCACGTGCTCATGGAAGAGAGAGGTACACCTGTCGAAGGGGAAGTGCCTGGTGGTGACGTCAACATAGGAACGACCATGCACAAGGCCATGGATGAGGGGGGTACATGGGTCGAATAAGAAAGGGTGGGAGGCGACATTGACACGGGCGCTACCATGCACGAGGACATGGATATGGGGGGACGATCGTCGAAGAGGAAGTTGGGGACCCAACGACCTTTTCCACCTCCAAGTTCCCATGGTCGTGCTACAGGCCAACCGCATGACCGACATAAGTGTCTTTATGTTATTTTAGCCAAGTGTTTGGTTTTCTTTTGCCTCATGGAGACCATGACCATGTTTGATGTGTTGTTTTTTGAAGATTACAGTTTTTATGTTTAAGTTTTGTCATTCTCAGACTGGTAGCTTAAAACATTTAGCTTTACTATGACCATCTCGTTGAACTGGTTTCCCTTCGGGGCAGTTCAGTTATTACAGTCTAGAACTCTTGATGACATTGTAACTCTGGTTTTTGAAATATTTTTATACAACTCTTACTTACAAAAAAAATAAAAAAAATAACAATCAATATTTTTTATTTTAGATGTTTTTTTTTGTTGTTGAATTTTGTTATTTTGTTTTGTCTTTTTAAAGTTTTTTTTGTTGTTGTTGTTTCTTTTTAGTTATTTTTCTTTTTCACCTTGTTTTTTAATCTTCTTTTTTTAAATTGAACTTCGAATATGTTTTTTTAAATGTGTTTTTTTTGTCATTTAAAAAATAAATTATTTGTGAAGATTTTGTTCTTTCTATTTATTTATTTTTTAATGTAAATTTAAAAACAAATTGTAAATAAATTTTCAAGTGAACATTTGGGGTCCAATTTTGGATTGTTTATTTACATAGGGATTTGTTGTCAATCTCACAATTTCAATTAGGTCGTAAATGGCTATGATTTTCATGTTTAGGAAAAAACATTTTGTTTTACGTAGCATCACTTTTTGATTTAGGTGTTGATTTTAAGGTTTTTATGAGCTACTGTATGAGTTTCAAAGCCCATGTTTGAAAAATGTTGTAATTTTGACCTCATTTAAAAAAATGGTGCTATCGATAGCACCACTTTTTGATTTGGGCATTGATTTTCATGTTTTTTATGCAAAAACATGGGTTTTAAGGGCCAGAGTTCTCATTTTGAGGTCATAGTTCTCATTAAGTCGGTAACTTTGTTTTAATATTTTATTAGTACACTATCATACATCCATGTTTTATTAAAAAATTAAAAAATATTCAATATTTTTGTTCATTTTGACAACTCCAAGAGGTCACTTGAACTCCTAGATATATAGTGTTCAAAAACCATAAATTATAAATATTTAATTGTTAATCTAAGTACTTTGGAGAATAATAATGTTGAAGAAAGTAGGGAAAATAGATTTTAAACTTTGTTTCACATATAAACAAGGGAAGCAAAGTTGTTTATACTGCCTCATAATAGTAATTGTATGTACTTGAATACGACACCATCTAGGTCATTACAAGCGCCATGCTAATGGAATCTTTATGCTTTCCCCTGCATTTTATTTTCAAGGGTTATTCAAGAGATGGATATGTATTCTTTTTTCAGTTTTAATATCTAAAGCAACACAAAATCCCACCTGGTGTTTAGTCCAATATATTTTTACAACGATGGCTGTCTTATTTTTCACTTTTAATATCTAAAACAAAACATAATCCTACCTAGTATTTAGTCTGATATATTTTTACAGTGACACTATGTGCACGAAGCATATGGTGGGCTACAATGTAGGGCTCTGCTGCAGAATTTATGACTATGCAGTTTTCGAATGCAGGTGAGCATTTCCCTGGTGCACGAATCCCTAAATCGTAGCCATATACTGCGAATACAAATGGTTCATTTATAGTTTTCCAATACTTCACACGGTCTCCAAAAGCTAGAAAACATTCTTCGACAAAGAAGCCAAAGTCTTCCCTAAAAGAGGGATCAATATCAAAAGAAAATGTCTCAATGTTTTAGAAAAGTTAGAAAGAAAATTATGAAAGTGAATCTTACATGACTCTTTTGCTACAAAATACCTTCCATGGACAACTCTAGTTATAAAGCAGTCCTAACAAGTTCAATTGTATGGTAAATCACGTTTATTGTTCAACTTTATGCCAAATCACATCCGTCGAAAGAACGAATAGGAGCCTACCCCACCAATTCCAACTAGCGGCCCGAACGAGCCTACCACCAGATCTGTTGGGTTTCTAACCTTGCAGCTATCGACCACACAATAGTAGGACATGCCAAATCACACAAAGATATTAGTAAGACCAAATAATAACTTTGCAATTAATGTTAAAGTTAATTTCAAACCTCTAATTAAGTGATTGCAGTGTAATAATAAGTCTCCATAAAAATTTATTTAAGATAAATGATATAATATATAGTAAGTTCATATCCAATAAGACTCCATAAGTTTACAAGAAAATTTTCCGATCATTTTTTATTGAAATCTGACCAAAAATGGTTGGAACTCCATATTTGAGTGATTGAGTTTGTATAATTAGAATGCCTCGATGATTTTTGAGGGCGTTGAATCTATTTATGCATTCAAAAATGCAATTTAAACAACAAAAAATGGTGATTTGACCAAGATCTGTTTCATTGAATTTACTTGTAAAAGTTTTAAAAAATGAATGTTTAGACAACATCTATATTATTTAAGTTTTCCTATGAACTAAAAAACTATTAAAAATCAAAAGGTTAAGTGACTATGACCTAGTCTTCGACTTTTAAATATTTTGTTCAGTGATAAAAAGTTTAACATAAGAAAACCTAAATAACACATATTATATCATTTAATTTACATAGTATATCAATTAATTTAGGCAAACCTAATTTATATATATTATATCAATTTAAGTTTTTTAGGTTAATTTATTAGGTTCTCAACTTAATCCCAAGGTGTCTGTCATATTGTTGATAATATGGCCTTCATTAACTCCAAATAAAAATAATTAGGATCTGAACTTTTAAATGGTATTCATTAAATCCAAATAAAAAAAAATTAGGCTCTCCTCTTTTAAATCTTATTGCCTCTTTTAAATCGTATTTCCAAAGCAAGATGATTAAAAGGACCTGGGAGGTCTTTAAATAGCTTTAAGGAATAAAATGGGAGTGCGATATTGTTGATAATATGGTCCTCATTAAATCCATTTGCCAAATTCTATGTGAGCTAATTAATTTTATTAATTATTTTGTATCATTGGCCATTCATGGTTTGATCTATCCACTCCAAATGCATGCAAGCTACGAGGACAAGCAAGTGAGATGCCTTTGTGCCCTCCACCCAAAGAGAAAATCATCTATCATTCTTAACCCTTAACCCTTGCATACATGGCTGCAATGGCCACAATTAGCTTCAACTAAACCCTTTTATTACTTCATTGGCTTCATAGAATTTCCTTTGAAAAGAAGGATGTGCAGTCCAGTTGTTTCACCTATAGTTTGAGATTGATGATTACCACAATGAGAAAATGAACAATGGATGGAATGTACATAAAAAAATATCCAGTTCATTATTGTTTCTACACACAGTCATTAGGTGTGGCAATCAAAACGATATATAAAACTGTTAATGAGAAAACCATACTCTTTCTTATGAAAATAATGCCTACAACACATCACATTAGCCATTAAATCAACTTAAAAAAAACACTTTGAATAAAAACATATATGGAATGTTAGATGGAGTGCTTTTTTTGGTTTTTGCAGTCACATACATATTGCATTTGTCTTAAAGTGTAGGAATTCAAATAAAAGCTCTCAAAACCCCAGTAAATCCAAGCAATACAAGTGGAAAGTAAAAATAACATACAGTTGCATAACTTTATAGATACATTAGTTTTTGTTGCCATAACAATACTAACTATTTTAACGATGAATTTAATTAAGGATTTGAGGAAACACTTGGAAATAATGGAGTAAACCCCAGTTGTAAGCATCAGTTCTAAGAGTCAGTTTGTAGTTTACTGTTCTTAGATTCTAGTTGTTTTTGGTTTGCATGTAACAGATTCAGTAGAGTCTTTTCTTATTTAAAAATGTAATCAGTCTTCATTGAATAATAGAGAAGTGAGCATAGCCTCACCCTATGTTTGTGTTCTCATATTTTATCTTGGTATCGATAAGAGGTGCGGAAATTTCTAGAGATCCACAGGTCCCTCCTCCGGTAAGGTGCGACGGCACAATACGACAAATTTCCGCAGTCAAGCTGCCCTTATAGTGAGAAAATATTTCACGATTTCCGCAACCCAAGGAGAACGTGAGGTGCGAGGTACGGACTCCTCGCAGTCCACTGAAGCGGGAGGTGCGGAAACCCTGGTGTTTACGCATGCGCGGAGTTTGAAGGCAAAACCATGAAGGTTATATTCTTTTTGCATGCGTGGAGGTTTTGATAAACGTGAGGTTTGCTGCTGAGTTTGGAGAGTCCTCAGATCCCTCGCACGTACTCAAACATTTCAATGTGCATCCATTTGTTGGGAGGAGAAGCATGAGTGGGTTTGAAGCGGTGAGCGTAGACACCAAATTGTGAAGGTCGCGTGGATTTGGTGTGAGCTTAGAATAGTGAGTTTATTTAAATCACGTGGAAGAGAAGGGTGTTGTTTTCTCCAATTTTGCATAAAGTTTGCATGTACATGGTTATAGTTTGAGGTTTAGGAACATTTTGAAAGCATGAGGTATAAAGTTTTCTTATTAAAGATCATATGTGGAGCATTGAATTTGAGCATTGAATTTTATTAAAGTGGACATTTTTTAAGTGGATTTTTTTTTATTATTAAATAAAAAAGGTGAAGTTTATGAAGTTTATTACAAGTGGATCTTTTATTTAAAGTGGGTTTTAGTTTTGAAGTATAAAAAGTGGATATTTTGGATATTAAGGTGCATGCATGATTTAAAAGTTGATATATGCATGTGAGGTGGTGTTTTTTATTTAAAGGTGGATGTATGCATGATTTAAGCTGAGAACAGAGGTAGAGCGACGGACTGCTCATCACAGGAGAAAACTCGATGAAAAGTTGCATATCTTTGGTGATTCACTTGCAGAAATTAAATTGCAGCGATGGCGAATCCGTTGGAAGAGACCTACCTCAATGACGCCAACAAGTTAGATGGCTCGAATTTCATTAACTGAAAATTCAAGATGCAAATGCTCATGGAATGCTATGGTGTCTGGAACATTGCGAAGGGAACTGAATTGAAACCTGATGCGATTGTCGGTGCAACAACAGCACAGATCCAAGACCGGGAGAAGCACGAAAACAAGAAAAAGGTATTGTTACGCATTTCGGTTAAAGATAGCATAATTCCACATATTAGAGAAGCTACAACTTATGCTGCAACATGGACAATGCTTAAAGCATTGTATGAAACTAGCAACACAAATCACATTTTGTTCTTGAAAACTAAATTTCTAGGCATTAAAATGGATGGAAATGAATCTATTAGTTCATTTTTTAGTCGTATTAAAGAGGTGAAAGACAATCTAGTAAATATAGGGGAAACTATTTCCAACACTGACCTGGTCACTATTACCTTAAATGGTATGCTAGAAGATTATCATATGTTCATAATAGGTCTCGCAGCAAGGGAGAAACATCTCACATTTGAAGAACTGATGGGTATTTTACTGTAAGAGGAAGAGAGGAGTGGGAATCTTAAGCCTTAGAATAAAGACTTGGCATTGTGGTCAAATAAGAGATCTGCGGGAGGGAGATCAGGAGAAAGAGGTAGAGGAGGCAGTTCATGGCAGAGAGATGGTTGATGGCAGAGAGGCAGTTCATCCCAGAGAAGAAAATCTCCAAATCAAGGTATGCAATCTGACATGAATGAGTCAAAGAGTTGTTTTTATTGTGGTCGACCTAGACATATTGTTAAAGATTGTCATAAGAAGAAGAGAGATGAGGCTAGGAATAAACCTAGAACACATTCAGGTCATTATGCAGAAAAATCATCAAATCATGATCTCAGATTATTTATTGCCAGTGATGATATTAATGAACCCCCAAATTTTGAATCATGGGATCTTAGGCTATTTTTGTCTAACGTTGCTTTATCTGCTGAAATGGATGATTCTGATGATTGGTTTGTGGATTCTGGAGCATTAGTACATATGACTTGTAATAAGAACTGGTATGTTAATTTTAAAGAAACACAGAATGGTGCGAGCATATATCTTGGAGATGACCGCGCTCATCAGATCAAGGGATATGGAGACATTCCTGTGACATTGTCAAATGGTAAAGTTCGTCACATTCACAATATTGTTTATGTGCCAGGAATAAAGAAAAAATTGATCGTTGTGTCCACCATTACAGATTAGGACTTGAAGGTTGAGTTCTTCAAGAATCATTGCATAGTGAAGGATCTGTTGGACCATTTCAAAACTGTTGCAACATAAGTCAGAGCAGGAGGCCTATACAAACTTGATGTTACCAGCAAAGCACATCACCAACTGAATTTTGCAAACTGTTCCAACATAGATTCTTTGGCATCAAAGGTATGGACACATCAATCATCCTGATTTATTGTTATTACAGAAGAAGAATATGGTTGAAGGACTTCCCATGTTAAAGAATGAGAAGGTTGCGTGTGATGGATGTGCATTAGGAAAGATGCACATAGATGAATTCCCCTCTAATCCTAATAAGAAAAAGAGAGATGTGTTAGATCTTGTGCATACTGATGTTTGTGGGCCTATGCAGACTAGGTCTCTAAGAGGTGCATTTTACTTTCTGTTATTTATTGATGATTGCACGAGATACACATGGGTTTACTTCCTTAGAAGAAAACATAATGTTTTCAAGTACTTTAAGGAATTTAGAACCATGGTGGAAAAGAAGATAGGAAAATCCATCAAAATCCCCCGTTCAGATCAAGAGGGAGAGTATAAATCAGGGGACTTCAACAAATATTGCAAAGATCATGGAATAGTACAACAGTTTACAGTACCTCACACTCCACAGTAGAACGGAGTTGCTGAAAGGAAAAAAAAAACTCTGATAGAGTGTGCATGTAGTATGATGAAAGGTAAGAATCTCTCAAATGAATTTTGGGCTGAAGCCATAAATACTGCAGTTTATTTAAAGAATAGAAGTCCAACAAGGTGTCTTGATGGAGTTAATCCTTTTGAAGCCTTGTATGGTTCCAAACCTGCAGTTCATAATTTGAAAGTATTTGGGTGTAAGGCTTTTGCTCATATTCCAAAGGATAATAGGAGGAAACTGGATGCTAAAGCCATTAAATGTATTTTCATTGGATATTGTTCTAAATTTAAAGCATACAAATTGTTTGATCTTTCTACTCACAAAGTATTTGTAAGTAGAGATGTACTTTTAAATGAGAAAGAAGCAGGAAATCATGAAAACAACAGTCATGAGGAATGGCGTAGAATTCTTGATCAAGGCATGAAAGAAGAGCAGCAACAACCACCACAACAACAACCATCCCCACAATGACAAAAACAACAAGAAGGACTCAGTGATATGGACAATTCAAGTAGTCACAGTTCACCTAGAGGTGAAGACAGGTCTTCAAAAAGTGGGGAGGAAGATAATCAGTTGAGAAGATCTTCACGACAGATTCAGTTTCCTAAGAGGTATAAAGACTATGCCCTAATGAGCATCATTTCAAATTTCATAGAACCCATGAGTTTTGATGAAGCTAATGAACATGATGAATGGAAAAATGCAATGGAGGAAGAATATAAATCTATAATGAAAAACAATACTTGGGAATTGACTGAATTGCCTAAACATAAGAATCCCATTGGATGCAAATGGATATACAAACCCAAGTTTAAATCAGACGGTAGTATAGATAACTATAAGGATAGACTAGTTGCAAAGGGGTATTCACAAACATAAGGTATTGATTATGCTGAAACGTTTGCACCAATAGCTAAATTGAATACTATCATAATGGTAATTGCTTTAGCTACAAAGTACCATTGGAAGCTACACTAGTTAGATATTAAATCTGCATTTTTGAATGGTGAGTTAAAGGAAGAGGTTTACCTTACTCAACCTGAAGGTTTTGTGGAAAAGGGGCAAGAACACTTGGTGTGTAAGTTAAACAAAGCATTGTATGGACTAAAACATGCACCTAGGTCATGGTATGAGAAGACAGACTCTTTCTTTCTTCAACAGGGTTTTATGAGGAGCAAAAGTGATCCAAATCTGTATATCAAATTTGATGAGCAGGGGTATATAGTATTGATTTTATTATATGTTGATGATTTGATAATTACACGGAATGCAGAGAAATTAATTGATGAAATCAAGGAGCAGTTGTTACAGGTATTTGAAATGAAATATCTTGGTTAGTGACATTACTGCCTAGGTCTTGAAGTTTGGAGAAATGCAGGACAAACTTTTGTTTGTTAGAGTAAGTATATCAGATAAATACTTAAGAGATTTAAAATGGATCAGTGTAAGTCTTCTAGTGTTCCCATGCAACAGAATGTGAAACTTTCTTGTGATGATGGTTCGAAGGAGGTGAATGGCACTGTGTATAGACAGATGGTGGGTAGTTTGAATTATCTCACCACAACCAGACCTAATATTTCATATTTTTTGAGTGTGTTAAGTCAGTTTATGGTGAAACCTCATGAAATCCATTGGAATGCAGCAAAGGCGGTACTCAAGTATCTAAAAGGAACACTGGATTATGGTATTAAATATACGTATGCATTTGATGTTGAGTTTACATGTTACTCAGATTCTAATTGGGTTGGAAATCCGGATGATCGAAGATCAACCACTGGATATGTGTTTGGCATTGGATCCGAGGTTGTTTCATGGAGCAATAAAAAGAAGCCTATTGTATCTTTGTCTTCTACTGAAGCAGAATATAAGGCCTTGTGTGCAACAACTTGTGAAGTTGTTTGGTTAAGAAGACTTCTTCAAGATGTTGGAGAAGAACGACAGGAACCTACGATGATCAAATGTGATAATCAAAGTTCAATCAATATTGCAAAGAATATGATTTTTCATGCAAGGACAAAGCATGTTGAAGCTCAGTTTCATTTTGTTAGAGAAAAGTTGTAGTCAAATGAAATATCTCTTATGTACTGTAATACTAGTGAAAATGTTGTTGATATTTTCACTAAGCCTATTGGAAAGATTAAGTTTGAGTTGTTTAGGGAGATGTTATGTGTAGAAGTCAATCCATTCTCCATTAAGGGGGAGACTTGGAAATAATGGAGTAAGCGCCAGTTGTAAGCACCAGTTCTAAGAGTCAGTTCGTAGTTCATTGTTCGTAGAGTCTAGTTGTTTTTGGTTTGCATGTAACCGACTCAGTAGAGTCTTTTCCTATTTAAGAATGTAATCAATCTTCATTGAATAATAGAGAAGTGAGCGTAGCCTCGCTGTGTGATTTTTTCTCATATTTTATATGAAACCGTAGCATATTGTAGTTGTTTTGAATGTACCTAATTCAAACGAATTATTTACAACAGATAGCGGCCCAGGAGCACCTACACCTATCAATGACGATGTAAATGACCTTCATGTTCACCGTTTGGGAGGATCAATATGGTCTCCAGCCACCATTGTTGACACCTGATTGATGTAGAAGGAGAGTATTGGATACAATGCACTACTTCAACCACCATTGTTGACACCTGATTGTTGTAGCAGGAGAGCAATAGAGACAATGCACTATTTTAACCTTGGACTGCTCATGTGTTACCTCAAGGACCTCTTATAAATTTTGAGAAATCCCTACTTAAATATAGAATTTTCCTAGGGACTCCTTTCTTGTGTACCTTAGTTGAAGTTTACCCTAACATCTATTATCCTTGGTCTCTATTCTTAGAAATTCTAAGAAATCCTTACTATAAGTTTAGTAGGGACTCCTTGCATCCCTTTGTTGAAATATACCCTAAGATATAT
>JZKD02S0338873.1:0-19189 GCA_000966675.3 Picea glauca | reverse complement strand
CATTTACTGAAAACAAATCACCAAAATGATAAATTTTTCAGATATGGGAAGTCAAGATGATGTTATAAATTTGGAATATGATAAGCCTAATATAATTTTTGGTCCGCATTTTGAAGGAGCCAGAGATACCGTTGCTCCTTTCTACATTACGCTAAACGTTCATGGTCGTCTGCTACATAAATGCATGTTGGATTCTGGAGCCTCACATAACGTGATGCCCAAGGCTATTATGGATAGACTTGACCTCGAAATTACCAGGCCATATAGAGATCTGTATTCATTTGATTCAAGAAAGGTTAAATGTATGGGCATGATTAAGGATTTAGTGGTAAATATTGCACAAATCCTAGTAAAAAGTGTTCTGATGGATGTGGTTATTACTGATATACCTCCAAAGTATGGCATGCTATTATCTAGGTCTTGGGGCGCTAATCTTGGAGGATCCCTTCAGCTAGACATGACATATGCCATGATCCCCATTTTCGGAGGGCAGTTCACCCAATTATACCGGGAAACACAGCTGGCATATATGGCAAGTGATCCTCGTAATCCTTGCAATTACCCTATTTATGTCACTGATCAGGACCTTGGAAATTGTATTTTATTGATCGATGACGATATAGATGAATGTGTTGAAGATTTCACAGAAGGAAATAAAACAGAAAACATAAAAGAAAGTATATATAGTACTGGAATCTGGAAAATGTATTTTGATGGTGCTTTGTCATGTGAAGGAGCAGGCGCAGGTGTATTCTTTGTAGCACCTGAAGATGAGTTTGTCATTCCTTTGTCTTATATACTACAGTGGGACATAGACTACACAAATAATGTATGCGAGTATGAAGCCCTGGTTTTGGGATTAGAGGCCGCCAAAAAATTAAACATAAAAAATTTGGAAGTCTACGGAGATGCGGAATTAATTGTGAAACAAGGAAATCGGAAGTATCAGGTCAAACATCCTAGATTGAGATCTTATAGAAACTACGCCTGGGATTTAATGGAATTTTTTTTCTCGACAGTTAATGTCCATTACATTCCTCGTACATAAAATCTACAAGATGATTCGTTAGCCAAAGCAGCCTCAACCTTTGCACCTCCTACAAATTTGAAACTTAAGTATCACATAGAGATGAGGCATAGACCCTCCATACCGAACAATATACAACACTGACAAGTGTTCGAAGATGATGAACAAATCACAAAATTCCTCGAAATGGTCGAAGACTTTGCTGAAACGCACATCGACCAAGAAAACCAGAACGATCATACTTGGATTATGCAAGAAGGGGAAGATCCTCAAGAGTTCCAAGGTAAGATCGCAAATCACCGCATGTTGGTACTGAAAAATAATCAAATCCCTAAAGGTCTAATTCCCTTAGAAAGATTGTTTGACCATAATGATATGCCATTGAAATCGACATTGCAGCCTTAGTCAGAGGAAGTCAAAGCTTGTGATATTGGCATTAAAGAAAAACCTATAATAGTAAAAATATCAAAATATCTTCCTCCTGAGATGAACGGAAAATATGCAGATTTACTCGAGCAGTATAAAGACGTATTTGCCTGGTCTTACGATGAGATGAGAACTTATGACACCACTATGATCGAACACAAGATTCCTTTAAAGCCAGGTGTTAAACCTTTCAGACAGAAGCTCGGGCAAATCAATCCCATATTATTGCCCTCGGTCAAAAAAGAAGTAAAAAAACTTCTGGATGCCAAAATAATTGTACCACTCAGGTACTTTGAGTGGGTAGCCAACCTGGTCCCCATCAGGAAGAAGAGCGGAGAAATCAGACTGTGTGTAGATTTTAGAAATTTAAATAAATCATCTCTTAAAGACAATTATCCGCTACCTAAAATGGACCATGTTTTAGAAAAAGTAGTCGGAGCAAATAGGATGTCCATGATCGACAATTTTTCAAGTTACAATCAGATTGCTGTCAATGAAGATGATAAAGAAAAAACAGCCTTCACCACCCCTTGGAGTACATTTATGTATGATAAAATGCCATTTGGTTTAATGAATGCAGGTGCTACCTTCTAGCGGGCTATGGATATCGCCTTCATCGGAGAAAGAGATATATTCGTGGTTATTTATCTTGATGATTTGACCATTTTTTCTAAATCTAATGAAGATCGTCTGATACATCTCAGGCAAATGTTCGAGAAATGTCGCAAATTTGGTTTGTCTTTAAATCACAAGAAGTCTCACTTTGCAATGCAAGAAGGTAAACTCTTCGGCCATATTGTATCTCGGGACGGAATTAAAATCGATCCTAAAAGGGTCTTATTGACACTATAAATATTCCTAGAAATGTAAAAGAGATCCAATCATTTTTAGGGAAAACAATTTTTTTGAGGAGATTTATCCCGAACTTTGCTGAAATTGTGAAATTGATTACAGATGTGCTCAAGAAGAACAACGAAGTTAAATGGATGGCCGAAGCTAAAGCATCGTTTGCGCACATCAATAAAATTATAGGTGAAGCACCTGTACTAGCAAGCCCTGATTATCTCAAGGAATTTTTTATCTTCTCATTTGCATCTGAACACACAATCGCAGCGGTACTTCTACAAAAGAACGAAGAAGGTTTCGAGCAACCAATAGCATTCTTCAGTAAAAGCCTTAGAGACGCAAATTGAAATATGACATAATGGAAAAGCAGGCATACACTATGGTGAAGGCACTAAAGGCTTTTAGAACCTATGTATTACACTCCAAGATAATTGTATATGTACCCACCAGTTCTGTTAAAGACATATTGGTTCAACCTGATAGCGACGGGAAGAGGAGTCGATGGCTTGCTAAGATTCAAGAATTCGATTTAGAAGTGAAATCGAAAAAGCTCATAAAGGGACAAGGTTTGGCTAGGCTACTAGCTGAATCAAATTTCAGAGCGCTCGGTATAAATAATCTACACGAGTATGAAGGATGTATGGATATGGACGAACTCGATGACCAAATAGCTACAACTAGTATAGAAGAAAAGTTTACAACTTCGGAGTGGTACAAATATATAGTAGATTATCTTCTGACTTTGAAATGACCAAGTGATATGACTCCATATAAATTTAGAACATTGAAATTGCATGCGGTGAAGTACTGTATTTCAGAGAGCCAATTGTATTGGAAAGACCCTTTGGGTTTTCTATTGGTTTGTCTAGTAGAATCAGAGACCGAAAGGGTCATAAATGAATTCCACAAGGGAGTATGTGGAGGACATCATCCATGGAGATCAACAGCTTACAAAATCTTGAGAGCGGGATATTATTGGCCTAAATTATTCGCAGATGTAAATGCCAAAGTCAGAGCCTGTAATTCATGCAAATTATTTGTAGGCAAGCAGAAACTCCCAGCACTACCTCTGGTCCCGGTTAAAACGGAAGCTCCATTCCAACAATGGGGGTTGGATTTTATAGGTGAAATTAATCCACATTCTAGCGCACAACACAAATGGATCCTAACCGCTACGGATATTTCACCAAATGGGTAGAAGCTATTCCGACTAGAAAAGACACATATTCAGTGGTAATAGACTTCCTGGAAGAAAACGTATTATCTAGATTTGGCTGTCCCCAAAAGATAGTTACAGATAATGCCCAGGCATTCAAATCTATGGCAATGGTCAGCGTTTGCCAAAAGTACAATATTATATTGGGTCACTCCATGACATACTACCCCCAAGGCAATGGGTTGCCTGAATCATCATATAAAAGCTTAATTACCATAATTAAGAAGGTGTTGAACAAAAATAAAAAATCCTGCATGTGCATTTGAAATACGCCTTGTGGGAAAATCGGATAGGCATCAAGAAAATGATTGGCACCTCTCCATTTCAAATGGTATACGGGACTGGAGTGGTATTACCCATAAACCTAGTTCTACCTGTGATGAAACTTTGGCAAGATGAAAAAGAAGAACCAAACCATGTCACAAGAAGAATAAATCAACTGATTGAAGTTCAACAAAATATGGCTGAGGTGGATGAAAGGTTGCAGAAATATCAAGACAACATGAAAGCATTGTTCGATCATAAGGCTAAAGATAGGGAATTCCTCCCTGGTGATTTGGTTTTGAAATGGGATGCTAGGAAGGAAGACTCAACAAAACATGGCAAAATTGATCATATCTGGTATGGACCGTTCAAAGTCTCAGCTTCTGAAGGAAAGAAATCATTTCTGTTAGAAAAAATGGACGGTAAAATCCTCAACGCCCCTATCAACGGGCAATATCTGAAGCACTATATGCAATAAATGATTTCCAAAATTCCACTGTATATACCGATTTGTGTTTTCTATTTTTATAGTTTTTTCGGTAAGTTTTACTTTCAACGCAAATAAAACAGGTTAGTGATCTCCTAGAGATAGAAATATAAAATATTCAACACGTTGGATTCTATCAATCTTAAAACCTTGACGCTTTTCATGTTGTTTTCTTGCAGGATTTTGGTCTACGGCCCGAATGTAAAACAGAAGAAAACGGATGGTCACGTATCGATTTGCCCAAAACAGGTGATAAAAAATAATTTACTACGATGAGAACGAAGTGGTAAGGCAAATGTATGAATTTCCGAAATGTCTAGATTTCAAATGAATATCACCTAAGTGCAACAACGGTCTCATGAGTATGAACATATTCGCCCGAGATATCATCAAAAGAACAAAATTTTAATCCTCTGGATAAGATAAAAAATAAGTAAAACAAACAGGAGAAGTAAAGTGACCTCAAAGAAAGGGTTCCAAGAGTCAGGATTGCGTTACCACAACTATGTTTTTGAAACCCAAAGCCTTCTCTATCATCCTTTTTCAGTCTGTGGTTTTTTCCCCTTGACCCCATACGCCTTCCCATGATTTCCACAGAGGAAGGAGAGGTTACACTTTAGCTCTGAAGGCCGACGAACGAATCTTTAAATGAAAGGAAAGTCCTCACGACTCCTCAAACTCTTACTGAACAAAGATATGTATAGGATAATCCTGACTCTCTTATCTCTTTTAACAGGTTCTAAAAAATCTTAGTCTTGCTCGAAAGAAGGCCCTTGGAAATAAAATTCCCCCATAAGTTTTCCTGTAGACTAAGATGTTTTGAAGGCCGAAAAGAAACTGATCTAGAGTAATCAAAGTGAGTTGACAGACCTCTATTGCAAAATTATACACAGATATCACCCCTGGTATACTTTATACTAATTGATTGCCCCCACTTCATGTCAAAGAAAGTATAAGATAGATGGTGAAAGGAAATTCAAAAATTGATTGCCCCAATATAGTCCAAAAAGAGATGATGAAAGGAAATTCATAAAATGATTGTCGTCATCTTAGCATTTAAATGCAAAGTTACAATTTGAAGTGGTGAAAGGAAATTCAATATCACCGGGGTATTGAACAGGCTCACTGGCAATGAAGCAATGTCTAAGATATCTATAAGGTTGTTATACATGAATTATATTGTACTTTGGTAAACTAGTTGTCTTTGAAGTTCGATCTACATCCCAAGTTCGCGCAGGACTCCATGATTTAAAAAACGTTAAAATTACTTCACCTTGAGGCAAGCAAGATCAACAGAACCTGTTAAAATTCCTAAGGTTGTTTGGGTTATCTTAAGCAGACCACAAATCAGTATCAAGAAAGAGGAAGTCAAATAGCCTAAAATTGAGATTAAAGAGCGATTGGGTTTCGAAAGCTTTCAGAGATAAAGATGAAACCCCCTTTTCCTCTGCACCCTCTTCCTGAACAAGTTTTTGCAAAAAAAAACTAATGACTCCATTTGCCTAATAAAGGCACGTGGTCTACTGTTCTTCTCATCCCACAAGGAGACAAGATCCCTAGATGAATCCTATGTTGAAACAAAGTTTATTTTTCTCCTCTAAATCCAAGTCTCCTTTTTCTCTGGTTACGGAGCTGCCCTTAGTTCTAAAAAGGGGTCAAAAGGTCTTTCGGGATTTTCAAGGTTTATCTATTCACAGAGTATGTTTTTTAATAACAACCCCAAAGTCTCGGTACCGAAGTCTCAAAAAAGTGATTGTTTAAAAGGAATTGAACAGTTTTTAAAGTAATAATTAAAAACAATGACGAATTTCTAAGCCTTTCACATGATTCTTTTTCGGCCATCTCAACTTAAGCAACATTTCAAATGTTCCGACGCACTTTTCACGAAATACCTTTTAATCATGATGAATTAAGGTTTAAAACATAATTAACAGATCGTTAATCATTCGCAATTCGAGAAATCAAAGAGCCAACCTTGAGTCTCCTTAAACCTTGATTCCCGAAGTCGTGGAATTCTTAAAAGCTAATGTTATGTTTATTAAGTAGTAAGAAGGTTTAATGAAAATAAATCCCATCACGATTTCGCGATTCAGGATTTCTTGCGTTAAAGAGTCGTCGAAGTCCCGATACTCCAATCTACGAAAGTAAAGACCAACCCTTGATCACGATTAATTAAAGGGTTAAAACAAGTGGTTAGCGCCTAAATAGATCCCATCATTGTTTCACAATTCAGGATTTACTTGTGTCATACCTCTTGGGAACACGATTCTCGAAACTCCGAAACATGAAGTCCCGAAAGAATTAAGTGCTTAAATGAAATAAACTTAATTTTAAAACAAGCATTAAGGGTATTAAATAACTTTCCGCGTTTCGCTATTCGAGAGTTTTCAATGACATTCCTTTCGAAGTCTCAGTTTTAAATCGTTGATATGTGGCAGTATCTATAACAAATTAATGGATATATTTTTGACATAAAGTGCGTATCTCCATGCGTACCATCCCCATTAAAGCATTTAATTTTTATCGCCTGTATCGGTACGCTAAATTTAAGACAAGTTAAAGGTTAATAAAGGTTTGTTATTTTGAATTTCATTCTTACTTTCAGACTTGGAGCGAGTTACACTCAGAAGAACTCACGCATTTTTCTCTGCAACATGTTTTCATTTTAGCACAAACGTCATGGCACCCAGAAAAGCGCCTAAGATGAGTGAGGAAGCAGGTGAAAGCTCAAATCCAGATGGAGATGTTATTTCCGACACTACGCTGCATGCTGTCGTTTCAGCCAAATCCTGGAGGCAGATTTTTGAAACTTTAGACTATGAGATTAGGAATTGCCCAGACGATTTTGGAAATGAAAGGACCAAAAATAAACTCATAGACATAGCAGATTCTGAGCTTCACAAAATAGCCACATGGCCGAGACTCATGCCATACAATGACATGATAGGTTGGGCTTTAGAGAAAACCGACATTCAGACAAGGAGCATTCTAAACAACCAAGAGGTCATCGTCAACTCGTTCAGACCCGAGAATTTCCAAGTAATGTATAAATTGCCCCCTACTTCTAAATACATTTATAATGTCGAATTCGTAGTGAAATTTCAAAGAAAGGAGTGTAGAGAATTCGATCAAACATATCCAACTATAATCAAAGAATGGTGGGGAATTCTAGTGAGATTTAGAGCTGATACTCATGACAGTTATGCCACAACTCTTTTAAACGAATACATGGTTTATATAGCTTTGATGCTATGTAGACTTTTCGGGAAGAAAAACCCTACCCATTTCCCTACAGAATGGGTGCCACTTATACATGAAGTAGCCGAGGGTTACAATTTCAATTGGGGTAAGATTTTATCAAATCATCTAAGGAGATTGCAGAGTACCAAACGACAAAATCGAAAGGCTGACCTGCATCTTTTTATATGTCTGCATACATTATGGATGCTATATGTTACATGACTCCTTTCCCCTTGATGAATTGGAGCTGGAACCCAACCTGCACAGAGCCCATTCATGTTTATCATTCTAAACTATGGGAGGAGAATGTTAAAGATTTATTTTATGAAATCTGTCACTACGTGGTGATACCTTTGCACCAAATTTTGTATGGTTATGCACCCCCTCGTATTTCAGAGTTGAACGTGGGAAATCTCAAGGCGATTGCAGATTAGTTTATAGAAGAGGGTTTCTCCTATGTCAGGGTTTTCGGGTGCTCGATTCCTCCTCACGCACTTTTGAAATTCCTTCCCGACAGACTGGTGTGCAGGGAGGTGGCCTACCAAATAATAACAGGTGGCATCAGCACTGAATTGAAAGCATCTCAGAAGAAGTTCTGACCACTTTTTCCTGTACATATTGGGAAGTGTTCACTGCTTAACTTTGGTCATTCCAAGGTTGAAGCTGTAGCACTGAAAGACATCAAATTGGTAGATCTTGAACTCAAAAAACATGACCCTTATCAAATTGTAGGAAATCATCTTACTCACTACAATATGAAGATGTATGAACATGAAGCTTCTCCCTATGACGACATGTTCAAGGGAGCCAAAATCTATGAGGAAATATTAGACAGAGTTCAGGCATTATCACCCAACCTACAAACCAACTTTCTGACTTTCCAGAAGCACAGGCAAAGTGGTTTGCCAAAGATACTACAGGGAGAATCAACGACTCCTCCTCCATCTCAGGGAAGTACTCCCCCAGGTTTCAGATCAAAGGCTCACGATAAAGGGACTGCAGAAGAAAATCCAGAGAAGACTGAAGCGTCTTCACAAAAAGCAGAAGCTTTACAATCAAAGAATCCAGGGTTTGAAACGAGTTCCAAATCTGAGACTCCTTCAAAGTCGATTCAAATGATTCCTCCTTTATCATCAACTATTCCTACTGTTATCCCTAAAAAAGCAAGAGAAAATCAATCTACAGAGTTGGGTAGACCTATTACATCATTGACTCCCTTACAATCAACTTTTGGGACTCCTCCTCTGGAAGTCATATATGCAAGTGACCTTACTCCTATCTCTAGAGAAGATATACCTCCCTCTGACTACTTTTTCAGTAAGAAGAGGAAGGCGGTACTAAAAAAGGAAATGCATCTGAGAGAAGGCACAATGGTGAAGAAACACAGAGTGATCATAGATGGGCAAAACCTAGAAGAGGAAGACTTCGCCACAGAAGTAGCAGGCTCTACGGGAGCTTTGGCAACTGCCAATTTATTCTCAGTTGACTCTCTGAAAACAAGGCTGAAGCAGAAAAATCAAATGATAGCTCAGTTGCAGGACCAAATAAGGAACATAGAAAATAATATTCGAGAGGAGGTAAATCAAAGAGTTGAAAACGCTAGGACTGCTGACAAGCAGGAAATGCAATTGTTGAAGTCTAGTTTAGATGAAGCAAACAAGCAGATGCAAATGAGTCAAGTACAGGTTATTCAGCAGGAGGAATTAGTGAGATAGCTACAGGATGAGTTGAAATCCATTGAAGGACAATTTGTGAATATAACAACATTTCAAGCCCAAGCACTAGAGGTGCATGAGAAACTACAAGCGGAAAAACAAAACATACTTTCCAAAATATGGATCGTTCAAAACTACTTCCTGCAAGTAAGCCACTCACTAGATAACATGGTTTTAAAGGAAAAAGAGGCCACAGCAGCTTGCGCTGCTTTTCAAAAGGTAGTAGCGTTTTCGGCTAGAGAGGAAGTACCAACAATCCCAAAGTTGTTTGTAGAAGAACAGATCAGGGGAGACATCATGTTAAAAACATGGGAGACCAATATTGTTGAAAGCGGGAAAATAGCAAGAGAAGTTAGGAAAGAGTGTGAAGAAGTGTTTGATCAGCTAGATACAAAAACACTGGGCATTGGGAAAGGTAATTGTCCTGGGCTATTAGGACAAATCAATGTCGTAAGGCATCAACTACATATCAAGGAGAGCTGGAATGAAGCCCAGCTTGAAATTTCATAATTGAAGCAGATTGACACCACCCAAATGGATAAGTGGCTAATAAAGACGAATCTAGAGTTGCAGTCGACAAAGTTTGACAAGGGAAAGATCGAAGACAGGCTGCCCAAAATTCAAAGGAAGTTATATGTGTTTGAATCAAAGGACACATTAGAACCTTCCAGAATTTTGGTGCAGTTTCTAGACAATTGGGTCGAGTGTTTGGGACCGAGCAAAGGAAGCATTTAAAATAAATGATGAAGTAACTCATGTGTGCTCATTTTTTCCAATTGGTAGAAAAGTAAAAAGTAACCGAGCAAAACGGTTCGAATTTTTTATTCTGAAACCGTTAGCACCTAGAAGATTAGGAGAATACCAACCGTCTAGGGTTGATGATTTTCTTTGTATAAAAACAATTTTGAAAGATACACCAGAGGATTTTTTCCTTGGTTGATGGTAGCAAAGAAAGTTTTTGTTTGCAAGAATTAATACAAATGCAAATCGAAGACGCCAGATACCATGAAGTTTGAGTTATGTGTTCATCTATTATTTCATATTTAACATCATTTCTTATATATCTTTGATGAATGTTTAGTTATAATTTAGTACAACCTCTATTGTGGTGATTGATTATTTTATACATCTGAGCGTTTACAGTTTTCCTATGTATCGGCTATCAGCAGGTACAAGACCTGTGAATTATTTAGATTTCTATATCTTATGCTTCATTAAAGTTTTTCTTGTCTATTTTCTTCTTCTGTCACAAAGTGAGATTCTTCCCTGGTTGATGCCTCACATTGTTCCATAGCTTTATGTTTTCTTTCATTTCATGCATGGTTATTAGTTTAAATCAGATACGGGAAACGAACTTTGATTTTTTTATACTATTAATTCAAGATTTGGGAAATTTTTCGTACATAATCTAAATCGAAACAACAACCTAAAAAACAACAAGTCTTAAAACTCTTTTCCCTCCATGACTGTACCTATTACAAGACAACCCAATATCGAACACGGTCTTACAGACCAGACCAATATCACTTTAACTCTTTTTAACACCATCTTAAAAACTACTACCACTCTGGTTGAACTTGAACGTTCATGGGCAGCCATTGAGAAGGACATTAGTGTCCAGGAACAATTGGAAGCTAGACAAAGACAACTCAGAAATAAGCCATAGCTCCTTTTCCCTTAAGAGTTATTCTTCCTTTCTTTATATCATAGACCCTCTTATTTTCGGATGCCTAGAATTTATACTTTTAAGCCTTAAGTATAAAATCTGGAACAACATCTTTTTGGCACCGTTGCCAGGGAACGGAGAGATGAAATTATTTTCCCTGGGAGAACGACATTCGCAAGTTTCCTTCTTTGATAGTGAACAAAGACTGAACACATTATAAAGGCTAAGTTTTATTATTCACTTGGTGACTCCACAATTTTAAATAAGCTGGCATCCAGTCGAAGGAACACTCGACAAAACCCAGATGATAAGCAGACCTCGCCTGTTTCCGACCCTGAAAAAATATTGAAACCAAGAGGATTCCTTAAGCAAGCTACTACAGTTTACAAACCTAAATCTATACAGTATAGGGATAAGATTCCACTTGAAACCATAAACCCTAAATTAGTTCTACCTGAAATTAAGACTGAAGCTCATTCGACTACCTCCGGTGAAAGAGAAGGTGAGGCTTCTATAGTAAATTCTGTTTCGATTAATATCCCATCAGCTCTCGAACTAAATTTCCCAACCTCACAAAGTCTATAAGAGTATACCATACACTCAGATTCAACCCCTGCAGGTTCTCCCATTTACATTTCTTGCAAGTCAGAAGAACCGAGTACCTGTATCCCGCTTCCCCCTTTTTCAGTTTTTTCGTCTTCTGATAAGCGGTTCTCAAAATCTTTTTTGCTTCATCCCAAAGAAGTTAAAGGATCGTTGTACATATTTGAAAATCCTCTTTATAACATACCAGTTTCCTCTCCTAGAATATCTATGGCTACTTCTGGAGGAGGAGGAGAGGGCGGTCAAGGCCCACCTCCACCCCCTAGGATTTTCGCTAAAGTAGTTTCCAGATACGCTCCTCTAGTTCTCCCGGTACCCCTTCATGATTTACCTGAAAACTACATGAAAAACCTACCTAAGTTTACAGGGGAGATAGACTTAACCGCTATCAAACATATAAATTTCGTTGATCAGTTCGCAGATATTCTCGATCTCGAGCATGAAGACATATATTCAAGGTTGTTTGTTCAAACTTTCGAAGGGCGGGTGAGAACCTGGTTTCAAAGTTTGCCCGTGGGTTCGATATTGTCTTACGATGTGTTAGAAAACTCTTTTCTTAGACAATGGGGTGAAAGGAAAGATCACTTATATTATTTAACTGAGTTTGGGGCTTTAAGGAAGAAAAATTTAGAAACTGTTATGGAATTCATCCAAAGATTTAATAAGTTATATGGCAAGATACCAGTTGAAGTTAAACCTTCCCAGCCTGCAACAAAAGTAACGTTCGTTGGAGCTTTCGAACCTAAGTTCACATTGTTATTAAGAGAAAGGAGAGCAATCGAACTTACCAAAATGCAAGACGATGTCGTAGAGATTTAGTCAAATATGATGGCTTCTGGTAAGTTAAAGGCAAAAGTGTAAATGGGAAACAGGGAGACCAAATGTTTTAAGGAACAAGAAGGACCCTCATGATCTCGGAGATCCTCAGAAGATAAAATGGATGATATGGCGAAGATAATTAAAGAACTGTCAAATAAAATTTCAAAGATGGAACTAGATCAATCTAAAGCAGATCAATTTGTTAGGAGAGAATTCAGGAGGAACCCCAATCCTCAAATACAACAAAGACAAATTAAAAATGAAGATCAAAAGGTTCAAACTCCTTTAAAAAATGAAAATTTTATAGGAGGCAATGACATGCAAGAATTTGAGGATTTAGAAGAAGATATAAATAATCTCGGTGAAGATTGTTATCAACCTCATTTAACTAGAGAAGATTACGAAACTTATTTAAAAACAAAACATCGATCTAATGAGGATAGCAACACAAATAATACAGAGGACCTTGCTTGCCAAGGAATCGTCGATACTATAATGGTCGAGCTCCAAAACAAGTATAATCTAAGGTCTAAAACTAAAAACATCACAACTACACAACCAAAGAAAATCCTGCCGAGAGGCGAAGTATATGAACCAACCCCAAAGGGAACTGAAACTCAGAACACCAGGATAAAGGGAGTTAACCCACAAGGTGCCAAAACTAAGACAGCCGAAACACAGACGGCATGAACAAAAACAATTGAAAAGAAAGCATTACAAACAAATAAAGCGGAAAAGAAGGAGACCGAAGTATCAATCCAAGAAACCGAAAAAACTATAGGAGGTTTCAGCCTAGAAAATGAGATTAACAAAATCAAAATACTGATACCTCTGGTTGAACTGGAAAAAAATCCCATTTACCAAAAACAAATCACCAAAATGATAAATTTTTTAGATATGGGAAGTCGAGATGATGTTATAAATTTGGAAGATGATAAGCCTAATATAATTTTTGGTCCGCATTTTGAAGGAGCCAGAGATATCGTTGCTCCTTTCTACATTACGCTAAACATTCATGATCGTCTGCTACATAACTACATGGTGGATTTTGGAGCCTCACATAACATGATGCCCAGGGATATTATGGATAGACTTGGCCTCAAAATTACCAGGCCATACAGAGACCTGTATTCATTTGATTCAAGAAAGCTTAAATGTATGGGCATGATTAAGGATTTAGTGGTAAATTTTACAGAAAACCCAGTAAAAATTGTTCTGATGGATGTGGTTATTGTTGATATACCTCTGAAGTATGGTATGCTATTATCCAGGTCTTGGGGTGCTAAGCTTGGAGGATCCCTTCAGCTAGACATGACATACGCCACGATCCCTATTTTCGGAGGGCAATTCACCCGATTATACCGGGAAACACGACCGGCATATATGGTAAGTGATCCTCATAATCCTTGAAATTACCCTGTTTATGTCGTTGATCGGGACCTTGGAAGTTGTATTTTATCGATCGATGACGATATAGATGAATGTGTTGAACATTTCACAGAAGGAAATAAAACGGAAAAGGTAAAAGAAAGTATATATAGTACTGGAATCTGGAAAATGTATTTTGATGGCACTTCGTCATGTGAAGGAGCAGGTCCAGGTGTACTCTTTGTAGCACTTGGAGATGAGTTTTTCATTCCTTTCTCTTATAGAATATAGTGGGACATAGACTACACAAATAATGTATGCGAGTACGAAGCCCTGGTTTTGGGATTAGAGGCCGCCAAAAAATTAAACATAAAAAACTTGGAAGTCTACGAAGATGTAGAATTAATTGTGAAACAAGTAAATCGACAGTATTAGGCCAAACATCCTAGATTGAGATCTTATAGAAACTACACCTGGGATTTAATGGAAAAAAATTTCTCAACAGTTAATGTCCATTACATTCCTCATACAGAAAATCTACAAGTTGATTCATTAGCCAAAGCAACCTCAACCTTTGCACCTCCTACAACTTTGAAACTTAAGTATCACATAGAGATGAGGCACAGACCCTCCATACCGAACAATATACAACACTGGAAAGTGTTCGAAGATGATGAACAGATCACAAAATTCCTAGAAATGGTGGAAGACTTTGCTGAAACGCACATCGACCAAGAAAACTAGAACGATCATACTTGGATTATGCAAGAAGGGGAAGATCCTCAAGAGTTCCAAGGTAAGATCGCAAATCACCGCATGTCGGTACTGAAAAATAATCAAATCCATAAAGGTCTAATTCCCCTAGAAATATTATTTGACTGTAATGATATGCCATTGAAATCTGCATTGTAGCCTCAGCCAGAGGAAGTTGAAGATTGCGATATTGGCACTAAAAAAAAACCTAGAATAGTAAAAATATCAAAATATCTTCCTCCTGAGATGAAAGGCAAATATGCAGATTTACTCGAGCAGTATAAAGACATATTTTCCTGGTCTTACGACGAGCTGAGAACTTATGACACCACTATGATCGAACACAAGATTCCTTTAAAGCCAGATGTTAAACCTTTCAGACAGAAGCTCGGGCGAATCAATCCCATATTATTGCCTGTGGTCGAAAAAGAAGTAAAAAAACTCTTGGATGCCAAAATAATTGTACCACTCAGGTACTTTGAGTGGGTAGCCAACCTGGTCTCGATTAGGAAGAAAAACGGAGAAATCAAACTGTGTGTAGATTTTAGAAATTTAAATAAATCATCTCTTAAAGACAATTATCCACTACCTAAAATGGACCATGTTTTAGAAAAAGTAGTCGAAGCAAATAGGATGTCAATGATCGACAGTTTTTCGGGTTACAATCAGATTGTGGTCAACGAAGACGATAAAGAAAAAACAACCTTCACCACCCCTTAGGGTACATTTATGTATGATAAAATGCCATTCAGTTTAATGAATGCAGGTGCTACCTTCCAGCGGGCTATGGATATCACCTTCGTCAGCGAAAGAGATAAATTCATGGTTATTTATCTTGATGTTCTGACCGGTTTTTCTAAATCTGATGAAGATCATCTGATACATCTCAGGCAAACATTTGAGAAATGTCGCAAATTTGGTTTTTCTTTAAATCCCAAGAAGTCTCACTTTGTAATGCAACAAGGTAAACTCTTGGGCCATATTGTATCTCGGGATGGAATTAAAATCGATCCTAAAAGGGTCGAAGCTATTGACACTATAAATATTCCGATGGTGGTGGCTAAGGCATCTTCGACAAGCAACCATTTTGTAGGTGTGACACCCTTCAAGGTACAAGTAAATTTTGATATCCCCTTATTTGAAGGCCAGATATATGCACATGCTCTAGAAAAATGGTTGAATCTGCTAGAAGGTTATTATTCCATCCAAAATTTCTCCGACATTAAAAAGATCACCTTCACGCTCCTTAAATCCCTTCGATGTGTCATATCTTGGTGGGAAGGTTACTGGGAAAGGTACACTGCAGGTGAATCTGCACCATTCAAGAGAGAACCCAATTGGGAGGCATTTGTAGATATCATAAAGGGGGAGTTCTACCCTATTAGAAAATATGATGACCAATACATGAGATGAACAACTCTACGTCAAAAAAGAGTCCAGACGGTACTGGAGTACACTAACATCTTTCATACCTTGCACTCAAATTTGGGTATCAACAACTCCAAGCGACACCTATTCTTAAAGTACCGCAGTGGCCTGCACGGGTACATACAATCAAAGATGGATTTCTTGTACATCTCCTCACTGGGAGCTTCTTATCGATATGCAATCAAAATTGAGCAGAAACTCAAGAAGCAGAGTAAGCGGGAGTTCAGGTTTGAAAATACACCACAACAAAATCATGGAAAAGACAACCCTAACTCATAGAATGAAGGACAGAGAAAGGAATGTCAACCTTAAGAGAGCCAATCCAAGATGTAGGAAAATAAAGGTAACAGGAAGTATAAGAAAGACATTGAAAAGTGGTGTGAGTTCCACAACAACCCCTGGCACAACACCGATGAATGTCGCTCGAAACAATCATTGGTGGTTGAGCTCAAAGAAAAAGAATCAAAATATGACTTGGACTCTGATTCAAAGCACAATAAAGGGAAATAGATCATTGATGTAGAACCCATTACTACCATTGCAACCACAAATATACAACCAGAGGAGCTTGAGGAGGGGGAGCACCTCTTCCACTCACAAATGTGGGTAAAGGGGAGCCCACTACATTTCATTGTTGACAGTGACAGTCAGAAGAACATGATCGCAGCCAAGGTTGTCAAGATATTGAACTTTCCAATGATGCCACATCCCCAACCAAACACCATTGGATGATTGAGTCGGGGATGAGACATTTGTGTTAGCTAACAGTGTTGCATGTCTTATGGCATCAAGCCCTTCAATGATGAGGTAGTGGATGATGTTTCCCCACTTGAAGTCTATGATGTTCTTTTAGGAAAACCATATATGTGGAAACGTCATGCTATCTATGAGTCTCGACCCCATAGTGTCATTTTTACTCTGGGAGGTCAGTGCTATAGGGTACTAGAGGTAGCTCCAACTACTGCCACTTTATTGATCTCTGAAAAACAATACTGCAAAGTAATCTCTCAGACCAAAAAGTTTTCCCTCTTCATGATCGAGTTAGAAGTTGAACAGAAGGTCACTGAAACCACTACATCCTCATCCCTAGACGTTTCTATCTAGCAGAAGCAGGTCAACAAGATTGTAGAGGAGCACAAAGAGAATGAGACTCTTCCATATGTTCAACATAGCTCTATTGGTTGTGACCCTTTTCAAGTGTGCTTGGGGTTCCAACCATTAGCCCCCATTATTGATATAACTCTTCTGATGCATATTCACCCACAAATTCCTTCCACACTCAGACCAAGGCAGATCATGCAGCCAAATCTATTGAACGGATCCAACACCTTCAATAAGTTCATGACGTCATTCCATAGGAAAAGTACAAGCAAGACATCTACTTCAACAAGGAAAGTGGCTCACCAAGGTTAAGATTCAACAGAATTTTATCCATCTCTCAAGGGAACTTCACACAATGGGGACCATTGCTTCCTAAGGGGGGAGGAATGATCCAGGTAGATCTCAGTGGCCATCCACCTTTTCCACCGAATCAACATTTCAAGCATATGGTTTTGATAAACCATGATATTCACCCTTTTGATGGGGAATGGAATGTAATGTCATCTTCATTTGTTAATTACAGACATCATGTAATGATTTCCTAGTGGTATTATGTACATGCTTACAACATAGCATTAATGCACTGAATCCCATTAGAACTCCGCAGCTAAGCGTGCTTGGGCTAGAGTAGTATTGGGATGGGTGATCGCCCAAGAAGGCTTATTATTTTACATGCCTATAACATTTTATAAACTTAGACTAATTTATCCCACATTCATCATGGGAATTGTTCTCCTCTCACCCTCTCATATAGAATTAAGGTGAAGGGGGCCCTTTAAGCATGCAATGGAGTGTGATGTAAATCTTATCGTGGATGAACCGTAGCCGACATCTCTTTCTTTTCAAAGATAAGCTACCCCATTCTTCCAGTTTGTGTTATACAATGTTTTTCTCTCTTATTCATTAATAGAAGTTGGGTTTCATTGTATTTTTGTGTTCTCTACTACTTTTTTTTTGTCTCGTTTCGTTCTTAGCATAATCCAGATCAACCTTCCACATTCTACCTCTAGAAGATCAATTTTGCACTTTTGGGTGAGAATTAGGCTCATTCAGTTGGCATTTTGGGTAGAATAGATTTGTTCCATTTCTACTAGTTTGGTGGAGAGAGTAAGGATGATGTTGTTATTGACCTTAATCAACACCTCATGTTGACGCATAATATTTTTGTGCTCTTGTAAGTCATCACTTGCCATTGGAGATCGAGTAACCTTGCCCAGGATAATGGCACTATTTTGAAATTGAAAATCCAACCCCCTGAAGCTTGAGCAGTGCTAAAGGAGGGTGGCTCACTCCCCTTTGATTCGGGAAACCAGGATTGTCACGACTGTTATGAGTAACCCCAAACCTTAACCAAAATACATAAGCCCTATAATATTAATTGAAAGTTTTTTATCGATGGTGATACAAATGGAAACAAGTGACCAAAACACATCCTTGCCCCACCAAAAGATCACTAGAAAGACTGGGATGAAAGGCTCTTCATTCTGGAAACTCTAAAACATAAATAAATTTACACCAAAGCTCCTAACAAGATAGCCCCGTAGCAACCATGAGACACCCAACACCCCAACCCGTATCTGCTTCCAAATGCATAAAATTACATCCATGCATACTATACCCCATATCTTCCAGAAACACCCTGCAAATATTGAATTTGAGATCCTTCTATCCCATGTAATCCAACATTCCTTAAGTCTCTTCATAACTTCATATTCAAAAGCCACAAGAAAATCGAGAGTGATTAAATGAGGGAGGGAATAGTGGCAATTGTAAATTCCATGTTTTCCATCAAGACACCAATTTTTAACGAAGACATATACTTCATTGTTTATCTCCCTCTTGACATGAAAGAGCCTCACCCTATCGAATTGAGCTATTTCATGCCCGATTCTCTTTATGATGCCCTAAATTCCTCTAGGGGTGGAATGGTTCATAGTTGCTCAAATAATGATCATGGATTCCTTGAAGACCATTAAATCCATGATTTCTTAGGCTGTAGCTATGGTGAGCCCACACCATAATGAGCAAGCTTCAACTAGATTAACCATTAAATCCATGATTTCTTAGGCTGTAGCTATGGTGAGCCCACACCATAATGAGCAAGCTTCAACTAGATTATTAAATATTTCACCTAATCCCCATGGAAATATTTCACCATAATGAAATGCATATTTTGATTTATCCTTGAAATATTCTCATTCTCTCTCTCTCTCTCTCTCTCTCTCTCTCT
>JZKD02S0338862.1:7715-19189 GCA_000966675.3 Picea glauca | reverse complement strand
TCACAATCATCGTTGCAATGCAACAATGAACAAGGGAATCCATAACCCCAATAATCACCATTGATCCAGACATAAATTCCTCCCTAGTACAGTAAGTCCACGCCAGGTCTACAAACTATCCATCCCTCGGCAAAACGAGCTCAGTAGGTAGAGGACTTCCTTGAAATGGAAGCCCAGTCAAAAAATATACATCCTCTATCACAGAGAACATGATTTTCTCTCCCAGTACAATGAAACACTATCGATCAGTGCTCCACATCGAGATTAGGAACTACAATAGATACTTCTACACCCACAACAGTGAACAGTCAAAGAACGTTAGCAGCCCACAGGCTGCCAAAGTCCTCTGCACATTGGGCTCCTCATCTCTAACCACCTCTCTCAGATGCACCTAGTCTCTCTCCCTTTAGTGGACTGACATCCTCAACTGATCACCTGCATCCACATAAAAATACCTGATCAGACATCACAACCCATAAAAAAAACAAAATTTCCAAAAAAAGACAATTGTTTACACCCCTCAACTTTGCCTCAAGGGTGCAGCTGTTTTACCCACAAGCACGCACATATGCATGCCTATTTACTCCATAGTTGCACATGCATGTGCCACTGTGGGAAATACATGGGCACACACATGTGCCCCTATCACACACACAGAAGCACATCCTAGCACGCTTGTTCGCTACACAGTTGCGCACACATGCGCAACTATCAGGAACACAATTGTGTATGCATGCACAACTGTGCTTTGAAAAGGAATGCATCTAATGCACACATTTTTCCCCCACTTAGGAGCCCCCATGTGTGGCTATCCAAATTATATCTATGCACTAATGCGCGTGGATCATTCTATCGCTCGCGCATTGGGGGCACACCCACAAATAATCCTCCTGAATGGAAATCCGTACATCCCTGCCCAAAAAAGAAATCCTACTTATTATGTAGGATGCTATGACTACTAACCTGGAACTTGCTAATCCTGGATCGACAGGCTCAATCTCCCAAAATCTCCAAATATCTCATCAATCCACTATGGCAGTAGGTACAAATGAGGTGGCAATGTGGGCCCTACAACTATATATAGTCCCTTTTGCCAAACTTCCATACTCAATTCCGGGAGCTCCGAGGATCCATTTTCCAATCCGTCTTTAGCCACGGGATCATAATCCTACCACCTACATATTCACATTCCCTAGGCCACCATCCATCCTCGGCCCCTGGGGAGCATTTTTCTCACATCACGCCCAGGTACGCATGCTCATGATTCAAAATTATCAACTAACTGTTATATTTTCCTTACTTTCAGATATCGCTCAGGATGGGTACTTTTTTTTTCATGTGTGCCGATACTTGGTCATCACCCACTAGCGTGGACCTTTCAGGTATATGATTGATATTGGCATATAATCATTCCCTCTGAATATCAATTGCATCTCCCAGTCACACCCTTCGATATTTGCCTCTAGGGTCCCCCCATCCAGCTCTGCAGTACTCACACCTCCACTGCATTTCAATACTCTCAACTGGTAGCACTCTCTCCCACATGAGTTGTCCCCATCCTAGTCCCCTTTGGCACTTTGAAACTCATGTTGTTCTTAGGCCCTAGGGCTGGGAGTCCCAATAGTCTTTGCATTCCCAAGAATCATCCACATGCTCCTTCTCCTCATTTTTCTAGCTTCCCCACAAAGGACCCCCGAGTAATCTCATTACGGTTCACATTTGACTGCACCTCCACAGTATCATTAACTCTCCATCTCATCCACCATCAGTTTTCCCATCTTCATATCATCCTCCATTCATTTACCTAATATAAAAACCCACCTATGGGCCCCCCACCCTCCACCTGTTTTCCAAGATACTTGATCCCTCGTCGACCAAGCCACCTTACATTGGGGAACCCATTTTTGTATCTACACACTTATCCCAACTTATCCTTTATTCATTTGGTAATTGTACAAAGCCTTTGTTTCCATTCTTTACCTAGTTTTTTTTCATCACCTTTGGTGACCTTCTTTTCCCGGCAAAGAAACCCATGCCGCCCTTGGTTGGAGCATTCCTTAAGTTCTACTCTTAATGACATTGTCCATAAAAACCTGAGTATCCCATAGTCCATGTACCCTCAATCTCTAATTTTGTCCACTTTGTAATGCCTCTGGCACAATTTAACCCACGTCTAGTCATCCCCCTGACACTAGACCTAGTTTCACGGTTGTTTCCACTCATCCTTCACGTATATCCCCAACCAAGGAAAGTCTTGAGTCTCCCCACATATTGACTACGTCCATGTATCTCCTCAATCCTTGATCTCATCCCGTGGATTTCATGAATCCATTTGCTTCTTGGAGTCACATCTCACTTTATGTCGACATCAACACAGTCTCCAGAAGGACGACAATATCTTGACTCTCATTACCTGTTAGGGTCCTAACCCGCACATAGGTAGATCAATATATTCGGATGTAATAAAGGTCAATATTAATAAAGCCTTTCAATAAAATAGAATAAGGCAGATGTAAGAAGACCTAATAGAAGCTTCCAATTCTAGAAGGATCTTCCTCTAGATGCTTCTCTTGATAGACATATTTAGTATAAATAAGGGTCAAGGGTATGAAAACCCTAGATTGGAGATTATTGTAATAGAGCATTGCTCGATTGGAGGTTGCCCCCTCGAAGAGGCATGTGAACATTTCTTTCTAAATCAAAGTGTTATTTCTGTTGTTGTTCTTATATCATTTCTTTGTTATTGTGGAGATTATGTTGGATATATTACTATTATTCTGCCATTTCTAGCATTTTATTTCCATTCTGCATATTTATTATATCTAGTATCTTGCAAGTGGTATCAGAGCACTTTCCTTGTCAAAAATTGTGGGAATTTTTTTTTAGGGTAGAGACGTATTCTGGCATCTTTAAGCCACAGAGATATTTTGTTACACGCATAAACCCATGGTTGAGGGATTCATACACATAGGAAATACAAGTGGTTCTTAAGCGCACATCTGTTGGCCACCCTTGTAACCCCTGTTGGTACCCCTTCGAGTGGTAGTGCATCAGACAACACCTGTGTACAGATCTTCCTAGATTTCTTGAAGCCCTCTTTAGATAAAAATATCGGCCACTGGAATGCTATAGTGTCACCAAGAAGATCACTCAAAAAGATACTTTCTAGTACCTAGGTAATTGGGTAGTACAGCTAAGGGTACGGTCTATCCTCCTTAGTCAGTGCCCTGAGATATTGGGCCGAGTACTACTGTTGGACCCCACATGTATATCAAAGAGCTATAGCACAGGGAAAACCCTTGTCTATAGAACCCTTGAATACCTAACCCTTGGGGGACAGAAACATAAACAAATTAAAACAAACTAGATCTATTGTCATGCAACTATGTTCGGGTTGCCAAGTAAATACACGTTTCTTTCTGGTTAAGCATTTGGGGATTTCATCACTGTAGTATTCTTCAGACCAGAGCATTTGGGGATTTCATCACTGCAGTATTCCATTGGATTATTCACTCCTCCCTTATCACATTCATCCATATCATTTTTCAGCAAAATTTTTGACCCTGCCCGCCCCTTTTCAGTTCACCCATCCTCATGGCCCATACCTGTAGCCAAGATCTGGAAACTCGCTTCAACACCTTGCAATCTGGTTTTCTCGAGACCCAAAAAGAAGTGAAAAAACTCAATGCTACTGATGCCTCCATCAATTCATCCATCAATACAACCATAAATACAACCATGCAATCCTCAATGGAGGAAGTCAAACAAGAACTGACCACCCAACTTGAATCTGTCTTTTCATCCCTCTGCACCAAACTGAAGATCCCTACACATGACCATTTCTCTGAAGCACCTCCAAAGAATCAAGGTGAACATTCCTCCCATTCCCATACCTTTAAGCACCATCACTTTCAATGTGACCTACGCCTTCCACGGCTGGATGTGACCAAATTTGATGGCTTGGACCCTACTGGTTGGGTAACTGTAACACCCTGTTTCCCCCAGTTTGTAAATATAACTGGACTGGCCAAGGACTATGGCAAACTCATAAGTATGAATATGTGATGTAAATGGACCTACAGGAAGAGGTCAATGAATGTGAATAAAATTTTGAATTATTGCAGGACTGTTGAGAGGGGATGTGCAGAAAAGAGACCACGATGGCGGTGGAGGGAACCTGAAAAAGGTGGCGTTAACTTCCACCAAGAATTAAATACCGTATTTGGACTCCACTGGCCCAAAGAACCAAAATTGGCTCACTGGCCCTGAAAAATTAATGGCTCGTAGACTCGTAGGCAGATGGCTTGATGAGGGATGGGATGGTAAACCGCCCATCCGTAGAGCCGTCGGGCCTGATCAATGCAGGGGAAATAATGCCACACGCAACCTCACGAGAGGATAAGGCGTATGGCAGAAGCGATTGAGAGGGAGATGCGAGGGGAACTCTGGAATTACACAAAGTGAGTGGTAGTAGAGAGGAAGGATTGCAACCTTCGCTCCTGGTCACTGGAAGAGAGAGAGATGCAGTCTCAATAGCATCGTGGTCTCAACTCGGGGGTGGCTAGTGGTAAATCCGCTGGGAGTTGTTACGCCTACAGTTGGGTGGAAACGAGCACCCCTCTCAGCAGTTGCACCCATTTCTGAAGTCACTTATGATAAGTGTTTTTGTTTACATATTGCCTCTTGTAATTCATAGAATGATACATATATGTAGATGCTCATAGACCTGTGAAATTATGAATGATTTCAGTGTAGGAATGTCTGTGCAATGTTTGGATAAGAATTATAGACATATGCTTATAACAGAGGAAGCCATGCATGATTTAAATTGATAAATGAATCTAATTATAGGTTGAATTAAGTTAGGCTTCCAGTCCGTTCTCGGGAAGTTGTTTCCCTTCACCCATCTCCCGGAAGGCTCTGGAATAGATCTCTTGTAGATATTTCATCCTTGGAAAGGTTTACCCAGAACTTGGAATATGAACTTGAAGGTGCAATTCTTAATAACCCTGTACGAGGGGGAATGATCCTCTTAAGAACCCGAGATGGCAGCTTAGGGAAGGAATATCGAATCTATGGATGAGAGTATGTCGGGAATCCACAGTTTCCCCACGACCATTAGATTAGCAGGAGAAGGTAGGGTGTTAAAGGCTTTACCACCTGATTTTCCTGTGTCTTCATGGGTAATGAAGAGTCTAGGGCCTTAGATCCCCATGTTCCATGAGAACATCCGGACCGCTGATTTCCCCATCCACAAAGTTGTGGAAGAGTGCATAAAGTGGCATCAAAATTGTTGGATCTGACTGAGGTGTGAGGAGGTTACGGCCACCTCAGAGTCCAAGCTTGGAAGGCTAGTGAACCGTTGGATCAAAAACCTAACTCCCGTTAACCGTTATATCTGGAAAGAGTTACACCGGGGTTAAACCCTAGTGAACAGAGGAGAGTTTCTAGAAATTCATCAGGATATTGAGGTCATCAGAGTTTCCGAGAACAAAGAAATCTTGTCAGACGGAATCATGATCCATGATTTACCTATAAGATCATAACCGTCCATTGGGTGGAACACGTGTCAACAGATCCCGAAGAGTCGGAGTTCGAGGCATCGGAGTTTCTGGAGGTAAGAAACTCCCACACATTGGAATCGCAATCCGCGATATCCTGAAGGGAGAGCCGTGTGGGCCACAGTGGGAGATAGTGGAGGACAGATGTTACCACATCAGGGTTCGGGACTTGGAGAGTTCCGTGAACTAGTGCAACGGGAATCGGGTTATCCCGATACGTGATTTCCCAATTTATCACAGGAGTGTGGGTCACAGTGGAGGAGAGGTGTCGTGTGCATTTCCGTATCGGCATATCAGGAGTCGGGGATCCACGAGTTAAGTTGAAATCGACAGTGAAAATCTCAAAATCCGGATGGGAAGTTATATGACTACAATCATATGGTAAGTGGTCACATTGACCAGGGCTTAGCCTAGAGAGCCAATATGCTAGGGGCATATTGGGGATCAGAGAATCGCGAGTTCTGAGGACTCGTGAATTATGACATTGGAAACCCCGAAACTCCGATAGGAGTAGCCTCGAAAAGAGGTAAGGCCACGGTCATAGAGGTAGTGGACCATAGGCTTGGCTTGGAGGGCCAATGCGTGAGGAGCACGTCGGGAATTCGAAGGATCGCAAGTCTTGGGGGGGTGAATGAATTTTGATATTAGAAACCTCGTAGCCCCGATGGGAGTTATGACCGTGGTCATATAGAGGAGACCATGCAACCAAGAGCTTATCCTAGGAGGCTAACTGGAATTTAAGTGATTCAGGATGGTTGAAAACAGAAACAATGACAGAAAGGGACATAAGACCACGGTTATGTATAGAGAGACGGGTAGGTAAATAGAAGACCTGTGAATCGGGGATTGGCATTTTCCTTCTACAAGCTCTGGGTATTCTCATTGTTGAGAAAATAACGAAAAGTTCTGAAATAGGTAGTGAATGTGTGACAAAGTGGTATCAGAACATGGTTACAACACTCACCCTGACTGGGCTCATGCACGAGTCACATGTAAACCTCGTTCGAAACACTCCTATGAGGAGTAATCCCCTGACTTAACTCTCTTGTCCAGGATTAAAAACTTGGAATATGAGAACCCGACTGTGTATGCAAGTAGAATAAGTTATGAATTTAACTCTTGACTAATAACCAGTGTTTTTCTTTTCACTCAAGTGGACGATCAACCGCAGGAATATACAGATGCAGAGTATGGTGACTCACCAAGAGGTGGGAGAAGGCTCCCACAACAAAGATGAAGAGTCAGATGAAAGAAGAGAAATAGTAACCCCTGTAGACCTGGCTGAGACTGTGAGTAGTCTCATGGTCGAATTGCAAAGATGAAAATCCGACAATGAAAGGATGATGAAAGAACAAGCGAAACAAACCAAAATTAATGCATTTTTACTACAAATCTTATCCAACCTACAGCGACAAATGCAGCATAAACCTGAGATGCAGAATCATGGTCATATCAGTGGCCACACTGAGAGAAGCACATCCAGGAAGGTCCACCCCAGAGGTAAAGGACCAGTACCAGATGATTCCACTGAGAAGAAATCTGGTGATTCAGAAGGCTCTTCCAGCAGCAAGACTAGTTCCTATTCTCACAGAAAACAAAAGAAGCAAAAGGCTTCCAAGAGTCACAAATTTGAGGAATTCAAGAAGGCCAAGCCTCCCTCTTTTGACGGTGAGATAAAGAAGGGAGAGGAAGATGAGGCTTGGCTACTAGGACTGAAGAAATATTTCAGAGTCCATGATTTCTCAGAGAACCTGAAGGCCTAAGTGGCCACTTTCAATCTGAACGAAAAGGCTTGAAATCTGGTGGGAAGACCTTAAGAATATGAAAGGGGTCTGCGAGGAGAACCTGTCTTGGAAACAGTTTGAGAAGTACTTCCAGAAGAAGTATTTGTCGGAGAGGTATTTCGACGAGAAGGATAAAGAGTTTTATGAACTCAAACTAGGACAACTTACTATGGAGGAGTATGTCAACAAATTCCTTGACTTACTGAGGTATGTACCCTACCTCAAAGCAGAGAAAGNTACTGATGCCTCCATCAATTCATCCATCAATACAACCATAAATACAACCATGCAATCCTCAATGGAGGAAGTCAAACAAGAACTGACCACCCAACTTGAATCTGTCTTTTCATCCCTCTGCACCAAACTGAAGATCCCTACACATGACCATTTCTCTGAAGCACCTCCAAAGAATCAAGGTGAACATTCCTCCCATTCCCATACCTTTAAGCACCATCACTTTCAATGTGACCTACGCCTTCCACGGCTGGATGTGACCAAATTTGATGGCTTGGACCCTACTGGTTGGGTAACTGTAACACCCTGTTTCCCCCAGTTTGTAAATATAACTGGACTGGCCAAGGACTATGGCAAACTCATAAGTATGAATATGTGATGTAAATGGACCTACAGGAAGAGGTCAATGAATGTGAATAACATTTTGAATTATTGCAGAATTGCTAAGAGGGGATGTGCAGAAAAGAGACCACGATGGCGGTGGAGGGCACCTGAAAAAGGTGGCGTTAACTTCCACCAAGAATTAAATACCGTATTTGGACTCCACTAGCCCGAAGAACCAAAAGCGGCTCACTGGCCCTAAAAAATTAATGGCTCATAGACTGGTAGGCGGATGTCTTGATGAGGGATGGGATGGTAAACCGCCCATCCGTAGAGCCGTCAGGCCTGATCAGTGCAGGGGAAATAGCGCCACACGCAACCTCACGAGAGGATAAGGCGTATGGAAGAAGCGATTGAGAGGGAGATGCGAGGGGAACTCTGGCATTACACAAAGTGAGTGGTAGCAGAGAGGAAGGATTGCAACCTTCACTCCTGGTCACTGGCAGATAGAGAGATGCAGTCTCAATAGCATCGTGGTCTCAGCTCGGGGGTGGCTAGTGGTAAATCCGCTAGGAGTTGCTACGCCTACAGTTGGGTGGAAACGAGCACCCCTCTTAGCAGTTGCACCCATTTCTGAAGTCACTTATGATAAGTGTTTTTGTTTACATATTGCCTCTTGTAATTCATAGAATGATACATATATGTAGATTCTCATAGACCTGTGAAATTATGAATGATTTCAGTGTAGGAATGTCTGTGCAATGTTTGGATAAGAATTATAGACATATTCTTATAACAGAAGAAGCCATGCATGATTTAAATTGATAAATGAATCTAATTATAGGTTGAATTAAGTTAGGCTTCCAGCCCGTTCTCGGGAAGTTGTTTCCCTTCACCCATCTCCCGGAAGGCTCTGGAATAGATCTCTTGTAGAGATTTCATCCTTGGAAAGGTTTACCCAGAAATTGGAATATGAACTTGAAGGTGCAATTATTAATAACCCTGTACGAGGGGGAATGATCCTCTTAAGAACCCAAGATGGAAGCTTAGGGAAGGAATATCGAATCTATGGATGAGAGTATGTCGGGAATCCACAGTTTCCCCATGACCATTAGATTAGCAGGAGAAGGTAGGGTGTTAAAGGCTTTACCACCTGATTTTCCCGTGTCTTCATGGGTAATGAAGAGTCTAGGGCCTTAGATGCCCATGTTCCATGAGAACATCCGGACCGCTGATTTCCCCATCCACAAAGTTGTGGAAGAGTGCATAAAGTGGCATTAGAACTGTTGGATCTCACTGAGGTGCGAGGAGGTTACGGCCACCTCAGAGTCCAAGCTTGGAAGGCTGGTGAACCGTTGGATCAACAACCTAACTCCCGTTAACCGTTAGATCTGGAAAGAGTTACACCGGGGTTAAACCCTAGTGAACAGAGGAGAGTTTCTAGAAAGTCATCGGGATATTGAGGTCATCAGAGTTTCCGAGAACAAAGAAATCTTGTCAGATGGAATCGCGATCCATGATTTACCTACAAGATCAGAACCATCCATTGGGTGGAACACATGTCAACAGATCCCGAAGAGTCAGAGTTCGAGGCATCGGAGTTTCTGGAGGTAAGAAACTCCCACACATTGGAATCGCAATCTGTGATATCCTGAAGGGAGAGCTGTGTGGGCCACAGTGGGAGATATTGGAGGACAGATGTTACCACATCGGGGTTCGGGACTTGGAGAGTTCCGTGAACTAGTGCAACGGGAATCACGATATCCCGATACGTGATTTCCCAATTTATCACAGGAGTGTGGGTCACAGTGGAGGACAGGTGTCGTGTGCATTTCAGTATCGGCATATCGGGAGTCGGGGATCCACGAGCTAAGTTGAAATCGACAGTGAAAATCTCGAAATCTAGATGGGAAGTTATACAACTACAATCATATGGTAAGTGGTCACATTGACCAAGGCTTAGCCTAGAGAGCCAATATGCTAGGGGCATATTGGGGATTGGAGAATCGCGAGTTCTGAGGACTCGTGAATTATGACATTGGAAACCCCGAAACTCCGATAGGAGTAGCCTCGAAAAGAGGTAAGGCCACGGTCATAGAGGCAGTGGACCATAGGCTTGGCTTGGAGGGCCAATGCATGAGGAGCACGTTGGGAATTCGAAGGATCACAAGTCTTGGGGGGGTGAATGAATTTTGATATTAGAAACCTCGTAGCCCCGATCGGAGTTATGACCGTGGTCATATAGAGGAGGCCATGCAACCAAGAGCTTAGCCTAGGAGGCTAACTGGAATTTAAGTGAGTTAGGATGGTTGAAAACAGAAACAATGACAGAAAGGGACATAAGACCACGGTTATGTACAGAGAGTCGGGTAGGTAAATAGAAGACCTGTGAATCGGGGATTGGCATTTTCCTTCTACAAGCTCCGGGTATTCTCATTGTTGAGAAAATAACGAAAAGTTCTGAAATAGGTAGTGAATGTGTGAAAAAGTGGTATCAGAACATGGTTACAACACTCAGCCTGACTGGGATCATGCACGAGTCGCACGTAAACCTCGTTCGAAACACTCCTATGAGGAGTAATCCCCTGACTTAACTCTCTTGTCCAGGATTAAAAACTTGGAATATGAGAACCCGACTGTGTATGCAAGTAGAATAAGTTATGAATTTAACTCTTGACTAATAACCAGTGTTTTTCTTTTCACTCAAGTGGACGATCAACCGCAGGAATATACAGATGCAGAGTATGGTGACTCACCAAGAGGTGGGAGAAGGCTCCCACAACAAAGATGAAGAGTCAGATGAAAGAAGAGAAATAGTAACCCCTGTAGACCTGGCTGAGACTGTGAGTAGTCTCATGGTCGAATTGCAAAGATGAAAATCCGACAATGAAAGGATGATGAAAGAACAAGCGAAACAAACCAAAATTAATGCATTTTTACTACAAATCTTATCCAACCTACAGCGACAAATGCAGCATAAACCTGAGATGCAGAATCATGGTCATATCAGTGGCCACACTGAGAGAAGCACATCCAGGAAGGTCCACCCCAGAGGTAAAGGACCAGTACCAGATGATTCCACTGAGAAGAAATCTGGTGATTCAGAAGGCTCTTCCAGCAGCAAGACTAGTTCCTATTCTCACAGAAAACAAAAGAAGCAAAAGGCTTCCAAGAGTCACAAATTTGAGGAATTCAAGAAGGCCAAGCCTCCCTCTTTTGACGGTGAGATAAAGAAGGGAGAGGAAGATGAGGCTTGGCTACTAGGACTGAAGAAATATTTCAGAGTCCATGATTTCTCAGAGAACCTGAAGGCCTAAGTGGCCACTTTCAATCTGAACGAAAAGGCTTGAAATCTGGTGGGAAGACCTTAAGAATATGAAAGGGGTCTGCGAGGAGAACCTGTCTTGGAAACAGTTTGAGAAGTACTTCCAGAAGAAGTATTTGTCGGAGAGGTATTTCGACGAGAAGGATAAAGAGTTTTATGAACTCAAACTAGGACAACTTACTATGGAGGAGTATGTCAACAAATTCCTTGACTTACTGAGGTATGTACCCTACCTCAAAGCAGAGAAAG
>JZKD02S0338861.1:296690-311220 GCA_000966675.3 Picea glauca | reverse complement strand
GGTTTTATCTAAGGTGAAAGTGGGTAGAATATCCCATAGTTCTCTCCATCTTTTGGATTGGGTCGGGATTTTCCCAACCGACCATTTGTGCGATAAAACATACAACAATAAATTAGTTTATAATTGATGAGTGTATGGGAGCACTGTGGGTAAAACTGGCCGTTGTATCGAACAAATTGTGCGGTACGAAAAACACCGGTGAGATGTATGGCGACTAGAAGAATTTCCGTATGGGAGTTTGTTGTATGGTGGAAGCTATGGTATGGATCGATGATTGTACTGATTCACTCAATTTTTAACCAATGATTGTATGGAAAAACAACGAATTTAATGCTTTGTACAGTCTTCAATCAAATTTATATGGCTGGAAATTAATGAATTGTTGTATAGATAGAGAAATTGCTACAAATCATACAGACTGTATGGTTCTTCAATTTTTATTTGCCAATTTTTCATGTAAAGATTTTTTTGATTTTTATTTTTCTTCAACTTTTGTAGCGGGATGACTCATTATTGTTGTTATTATTTTTCCTCAACTAAAATATGAATATAATTTGAATGATGAATGACTAAGGGTCGATTATAAATGTGTATGGTTAATAATTGAGATCAGATAAACGAAGCTCTGATACCAATTACTTGATGAACCTATTCTGACTCGTGAATTAAATATCCAAAATACTTAAAACACAATATAAAAATCCATATGAATAACTATATATATATATATATATATATATATATATATATATATATATATATATATAATTCAATATAGTTTATTGTGTTGAAGTCAAAATTGCATATAATCATGCAACATTTTACTAGAAACACAATATAAAAATCCATATGAATAACAATATATATATATATAGTTGTGTTGAAGTCAAAATTGCATATAATCATGCAACATTTTATAGGTAAAACTATAAATATTTCTTGGGTATGTACACTTCAATTAAATAATTATACCATTAAAATGAAAACTCTTGTGGGAATGCAATTCTGAAAACTATAAATAGGAAGATGTAGACTTCGTGTGTGAATTTCCGATTTCGTTTTGATCAACACATTAATGTTCTTGGACGCTCTGTCATCTCAGCTAGACTGGTTATAACTCTTCCCTGGCAAATCCTATATCATATTCATATTGTTTAGGGTTTAATTTTTTATGGTAATCGTTTTTATTATATTATATTTATTCTTTGAGTTTGTAATAGTAGTACAATTTATTCAAGATTGATATATAAAATCTGCGATTCTGAGATAAATGATTTTTAATTTAAATATGTTCATTCCATATTATTTTATGTGGACATAAAATTTTGTTATTTATAATTATTTGTGGGTGTAGATTTAGGTGTATTTGTGTTTTAGGTTATTAATCTATTTTTTAAGTCATCGCCCTGACTAGAGATAGTGTTGCCAGAGCATTCTTGAAAACTTCATTGCCACTTATTCTACCATCATCGTCATGGAAGCACACATAATTTTATATAAAATCAACACATAATTTTATATACATTAAGAAATATAAGTATAGAAAAGCAACTCAAGTGTAAAAAAAAATATGATGTTTCCATTTTTTAAATTATTTTCTATAGATATAATAAACTTATATGATGTTTGCATTTTTTAAATTATTTTCTATATATAATAAACTTTATATGGTTTAATAATCTTAATAATTGTTTCATTTGAAACTAAAAGAAATTAGTTTGGTAACATAATTTATTATTTAAATTATAATTTTTAGATTTTTTATTTTTTATCTTTTTTTTATAATTTTTTTATTTGAGTGATAGATTTATGTTTAATTAAATAATAAATCAAGTTAATATAAATTAAATATAATAATAATAATTTATTTTTAAGGTCAGGGTCAATCCACACCAAATTGGTGTATGAGACTTCTTTGTTTGTGGGTCAAGGGATTCTCTTGATTTGAGGGTAAAGTCTACAGAGGTATATATATCCTACCCCCCTCTGGATTTGAACTTGTGACCTCTTAAAAGGAAACAAATGTTCTTAACCATTAGGCCCACTCAGGTTGTATAAATAGATAAAAACATTGAAATTGTTAGTAATTTATTCCAAATTTTTGTGGTACTAATGGAGTTTACCAATAATTCCCAAATAATTATTGAAATGCATTTTCATGATTAACAATAGTAAGTGACACTCTTTAATGAGATATAGTAATTTGACAGTTTCATTGATCAATATCTACAAAGTATGGTTAATAGTATTCTCAATACTAAATGAAGTGATTTAATTTGAGAAACTATGTAATTTTTGTTTTTTAATTTTTATTTAATTAAATAGTTTAAATGAAATGAAAATAATCATTTCAATAAATTTACTCATTTGTTAATTGGATATAGTTTGTGTGATTGTGAAATTGAGTGTTATCTTTCTCACCAATATTCTATTCTCATTATCTAGAAAAAGATTAATATTATGAATTTTAAAAATATTAATAACATTTTATTTAAAATAAGTAAATAATATTTAAGAGTTTTTAAAATTAATCAATAAATATTATAGACAAACTATGGGAAATATAAAAGGTTTTTGTATAAACTATTAAAAAGTGAAAAGATTTTTTCGGGATGGGGTGGACGTTGGGACAACACAAGTCCACGTGGAGTGGTTATGGCCTAACATGACGAGCACTAGGAGCACGTCAGGGGATGGGGATCGGCTGGAGATGACACATGATCAATCGACAAGTTAACGCAATGAAGAGGATGGAATAAGGTGATGACAGTTCGTGCGATATAGGCATTCTACATGAGAATATGTGGGAGCGGCAGGGAACTAGTACACAACTCTCATGCCCGAGCATGCCGAAGCATCTAGAAGGAGATACGATCCGTATAAGTGTTATTTCCCTGAGTGGCAGTAAGGTACGTGCACATTTTTCATGATGGAGCCAGAGATTAAGAGAGATTATAGGATGAAGAATATTAAGAGAACTCTGACAAACGATGACCCAGCCTAATAGGCGACGAGGAGGTGTCTAGGTTCATACTTAGGGCCTCCTAGTGTGGTGATAATGAAAATTATGTTTGTTGGAAGTGGTGTGGGGAGATCTATCTTTGGTTGGTTCAAGTTTTCAATGGATTGACTGGGAAGTAGAAAAGGAAAAATTCGATGGGTGGGCGGTATGACATGGAAGCCTCCACCTCTAGAGGTCCCACCTCTAATATGCATGCAATAAAAGATGTCTAGGTTATTGTAATCAATTTGTTGAACTATGCTTGGATAAGGATAAGAGAGCCGCATAATAGGTCGAAGGACAAGTCCGAGAGTAGAGAGAGGAACTGTAAGACAAACAAGCCTTGGAGGAAGTGAAGGACTGGGTAGATGATCCATTCTAGTACTCCAGGACCAAGGACATCAAATATTCCAGAATTATAGAAACGTATTGGATTGTTAAATCCATGGTTGTCCAAGAGATGTAAAGGACAAGGAATGAGAAGTCATACATCCTCCACACAATCCACAGTTTAGAGGGAAAGTTTGAGCTGTTTTTCAAATCCTGGTTTGGCATTAGGTTCAAGGTGTCATCATATTCTTTGAAACCTAGAAAATAGATGAAAAATTAGGGCTCTCCTAGAAAGCTCGATTATGCTAGTTGCCCAATTGATGGCAATGAAGAGTACAAGAAAGTGGAGGATATTAGAAGCATCCATGACACCAAGCCAAGAAAGGGGTTGCCTGTGACAAACACATCTAGTTGAGGGGTTTGTGGTTCTCTGGTTTCTGAATTTTCTTTACCTACAACCAAGTGAAGTATAGCCATGTTGTTAGGGTAGTGTCTTTGGATAATAATTCAACTAGTATAGGGGTTTCTGGTTAAGCTGAACATGGAGGTTTTTGATCTCTAGACTACACTCTTTCTAAGTCTATACTTTTGGTCTATTGATGGAAAACCATGACATTTTGCTGGGGTGTGGACTTGGTTTCCAATTTTTGGCAGGTCCCCTCGGTTTGACTCTATATTTTTTGTAAATATAATAGAATACCTGGTATTTTTAGATTAAAAAAAAAGTGAAAATAGTGAGTGTAAAACAAATCATATAATTCTCATTGTGGGGCATGACGCCTAGCTCTGGATAAATGAAAGGTGGCTTCCTCACCTTTCACGTGGTTTTCCCAAGATAAAATAATCATTTCATTTAATGAATTGTTAATTGGATCTAGTTTGTGTGGTTGTGCGATCGGGTGGTATAAATTTGACGAACACTTCTACCTGTCAAGTAAATTTTTTATGACGAGTTTCTTCTTAAAACTGCCCTTCTAGTGACATTTTATTTTTATTTTTTCCCATCATTTAAATACTACGTGTCATATGTGTTTTTGTTCATTTTTTTTGTAAATACAAAAGCATCCCATGCACAACAAAAATATGAAATTGCATTTAATATAACATCATCAAATTGTTTCACATGTAATACAACACCATTAAAAACATAAGCAAAAAAACTTAACAGATTACCTTGATATAGCACCTTGCACACAATTTCAATTTTGAAAATAACTAAATAAGAGGTTCCAACTTCTTTCTATGCCTCAATTCCATGTAGATCCAATCACTGTACAAATACAATCGACCAAACACTAAGTAGTATACATGTAATGATGCCAAGATAACTACAACCTATAGGAAAAGGAAAAAAGTACTTACGAATGGTTGTTCTAAAAATAATAATAAAAGTTATGGATTGCAAAAAAGTACTTACCAATGGTTGTTCTAATAATAATAATAAAAGTTCTGGATTGCAAAATTTGAAATAATTATCGTTATTAATAAATGAAATAATAAATATTACTGAATTATTTTGGATTCGTTTTAGATCTTGTGAGAAGTCGACTGCACCCATGTTTATTCGTGTTATCAAGATTCAGGAAGACATTAAAAACATACGTGGGAAGGTATTTAAATTTGGATTCTTAAAAACCAAATATAATGAGAAAATAAGTGTGCAAGAAGGTGTTTTCTAGCTTCAACCAAAGGAAGACAATTTTCATCACCATAATTGCAATTTAATATTAATGAGCCTTACCTCTCTAGATAGTTGCATGTAGGTTTTGGGAAGTGTTTCTAAATCCTTGATCTTTTCTTCCCTGTCATTCACTTTTCAACCTGTCCAATTTCCAAAGAATCCATGTGACTTGTAAGTTATGAATGTGCAAGTTGTGAGCATGCAGGTACTGCGAAGCCTTTGCTATAATATATGTAACTTATGTAATGTGCTATGCATGCAACTTGTAAGTCGCAACCTCCATCTTAGGGATCATTTTAAGGATGAAAATTTATTTTAAAATGTAGAAACCTTGGCTAATCTTACTAGTCCTTAATATGCCGACTATATAATGTTTGGCGATATTTTTGGAAAAGTATGCAAATTTTAGGGATTTTATATAGTTTGTTTATAATTTTGACTATTTTTAAGGTAAAATAATTTTATCCTATACAATTTGGGCTAATCATTTTTAGAATTTTTTGGGAAAAACCATGGAAAATTAACCCATAGGAAAAATTTAGCCCCTAAAATTCAAATTTTTTATTTCAAAAATTAAGTGAAAGTCATTAGCTACTTGTAAATTTAAAAATTGTAGGTATTTGAGCATTAAAAATTGAAAAAATAAGTAAATACTCATCAAATTTAACCACTACTCCCCACCAAAGTTATATTCCCCTTAATGACATGTTGAACTTATATTTATTATTGAATATATTGTTGTAACAACTTTTAGCCCTATTCCCCAAAATTCTTAGGTGGAAAAAATCAATCAATAAAAAATCAATTTTACAAATTTCAAAAAATATTAATAACATTTTATTTTAAAAATGATTCATTAAAAATTATTTACTATTTTTAAAATTAATTAATAAATAGTGTATACAAACTATGTGAGATATAAAGGTTTTTGGATAAACTATTAAAAAGTGAAAAGACTTTTGAGTGTTGGGTTTGATCATCGTGACAAAGCCTAAGAGTAAACAAGACGGGGAAATGGAGGAACCAAAGCCGAGGTGTATTTTGAATTTGCATTGGAAGGAGGTCTGGTTTTGGAAGAGTTTGTTCTAGGGTTTGATAGGAAGGCCATTGATTGTCTAGATTTTTATAACCTTTCTTTAGATCCAACTTATTTTTTACTCAGTTTAGTCTTGTTTCTATCATATTTTCTTAACTCTTTTTGGGTACTGTTATGGTCTTATTGTCTGTTAGTGTTAGTTGAGCTCAGGCCCGCATTGATTTTCTTTCATTAATATTACCACGTGACTTTATTGCTCATTGATTAATTGACCTATTTCTGATTTCATATGATTTTCCTATCTTTGGAAACTAGTCCGGTGGAGCGTTGTTGTTAGTGTGTTCTAGGTGTCCTGACCTCCACAGTTTACTCTGCCATTTCCATAAGCTTTCTATCAGTTCACCTATGGGTCCACCTGATTTGATTGGAGGGAAGGGTGAAGTTTTAAAGTCGCCACACTTACCAAATATTAATACGCAGTTACCCCAACCACCGGCTTTCAATGACCTTAATTATCAACTTAATCCTATCGTGCCTCGGGATAACTTATCCTATCTACCTCGACCTTTACGCTTTCTGACTTGTGTTACTACTCATCCCAGTCTGAAATCTATCCCTATGGAGAGAGTTTTTCCACAGTCACAAGAATCCTACTTCGTTTCGGCCCAAACTACAGTCAGGGTGACTCCCAAACCTACTGGAAGAAGGCGAAGGATTTGGAAACCTAACAAGGTTCCTAGAAAACTTGTATTGGGGTCAGATATTGGACTAAAGGATACTTGCAATATGGCCTTTTGTGGGCTGGTAGGCCGCGTCTCTTACGATTACCTATTGCAAGAACCCATCCAGGAGTGGATGGAAAAGACTTGGAACCCTATTTTAGGATACAATCCACAACTCACCTTTCTGGAAAAAGGGTGGTTAGGTTTCATGTTCAGAACACCTGAGGATGTAATAACTCTTTTGGCCTCACGGTGGATTTTCGGGGCTAGTAGTATTATGCTGAAAAGATGGTGATTATCTTTCGACCCGCATAGTGAATACTTCTCTAAGCGACACCTCTGGGTTTTATTACCAGGGCTTCCTCTCCAATTCTGGAATGAAGGGGCTCTAAGAGCCATTGGATACTACTTAGGTACTTTTATCACAATTGATAGGTCGGCCCTCATTACAACAGACATAAAAGTGTGTTGTGTTCTAGTGGAAGTAGATATTCACGGAGGCTTAGCAGAAACACTTGAAATTATTTGGCGTGACTGGAGGAAAAAAAAAGTTTAGACTACATGGGGATACCTTTTAGATGCAATAGATGCCACTGCACATGACATTTGCGAAGGGACTGTGAAGGTCTGAAAGCACCGGAGGAACCTAATGAGGAGTTGGAAAACTGGGATGTTTCGGATAGCACTTTGGAGGTGGAACTATTTGGGGTTGCAAATACTGGCTTATAGAAGGAGTCTAGGAATCTGGAGGATTTTTGGGAGACTTATACGTGTAAGTTAAAATTCTACTGTCCAACCTTGTTTGATTCATTAACACTGTGGGAAAGGGACTTACTAGAAAAGTCACAGGGAGTTGACATTATGTCTAGTAATACTATCCATCATTCGAGTTCTGATAAAGAGGTGATGGAAAAGTCTTCTATTCCGTCAAATGCTATAAACCTGGGGATGAAAAATCTCTCGGGATGGGATAGTCTATTTGAGGCTACTGATAGTAGAACATCCCCCACATTAACCCCGTTGTTAGGAGCTTCTACTTTGACCACTACTCATCGTCTGTCCCAGTCGGGTTCTTTGTTTCCTACACTATCAATCTTCAAAGAAAATCTACAAGGTTGTAGGGAGTCAGAAGTTGATGACGAAGCCCTTCTGGCTGTTAATGACAACCTTCTTCCATCTGCTCGGGATAAAGATCCTCCCATCCCTCTACCTGTCTTCCTCAGAAAAGAGGTTGTTGTTGAGACTCCAGGTGGGGAACTTGCTTCCTCGTCAAAACCTAACCCTGAAGGAAATGGAAAGGAGTGCACATGGTCGCATGGTCTAGGTATTGAGATATCACCCATAAAAACCAAAAGATCGCGGAAAAAATTGGAAGGGGGTTTAGTACTTTTTGAAGGCTAAGACATTACCACTTCTGACAGTGGGGCACTTAGAGCGCTGAAGGCCCTAGCAAGGGAAAAATAATGATATTGTTTTCTCTAAATATTTGAGGGATAGGGGGTCCCCTAAAATCCATCGCGTTTCGTCGGGTGTTGGATCATGTTCGTCCATATATCATTTTTTTACAGGAGATTCTTGTGCAGGATTACAAAGTTAGAGCTTTCTTACAGGTTTTTCAGCCGACCTAGGTTGCTTGTGCAGTTAGTTCTCTAGGTACTTAAGGGGGTTTATTAGTGGGCCGGGACCCAAATTCCTACTCCTTACTTCCCTCTCTGACTTGTGGGGGTATCTTATTGACTGGAAGATGTCTTTCTACTCAATGCCTTATTACTTTTCTCAATGTATATGGGCCCTGCACATAAAAAATAGCTTTTTGGGATAATTTGGCGGTTAGTGGTACTCTTGAGGAAGAAAATTTGATTATTGCAGGTGACCTAAACATTACACTATCTGCTGAAGAGGTATGGGGTAGTACTAATTTATCGGTTTCTTTGGCAGATCATCTCAAAGAACTTTTTCAGTCAAAAAATTTAGTGGATATTCGTCTAGATAGGTTGGTTCCTATGTGGAGGAATGGACGACAGGGATCCAAGGCTATTGCAAAAAGGTTTGATAGATGTTTATTATCAGATAGTTTATTAATCACAAAATATTTTTATCGATCATGGGTGGAATATCCGTTTATTTTGGATCATGCACCTATCATATTTCAGATGGATCTAGTTTCTGTCAGTAAGAATTATCCCTTTAAATTCAATCCATTATGGTTTATGGATGTTGAGTTTTCGTCCTTAGTTAATATGGTCTGGAAGGATGAAAAATACCTAATGGAAGGGGGTTATCAATATAGACTAGTATGGAAAATTAAAAGACCTTAAAAAGAAGACAAAGATATGGGCAAGGAAAAAAGAAGAGTTCTTAACTAAGCAATTGGATACTCTGGAAGCTCAGATCAAAGAAAATTTATTTTTTGTAGTGGAGGAAAACACAACCTATGAAAAAGAAATTATCCTAGGAAAGTTGGAAATGGAAAGGAATGAAATTCTGAAATACAATGAGGAAAAATGGCGCCAGAGGAGCAGAGCGATTTGGATCAGAAGTGGTGACTCAAATACAATTTTTTTTCATCATTTTTCTAATCATAGACGCATCCACAAACATATTTGGGAACTAGTTGATGATGATGGTAAACAGGTTAAAGGTCAAGCAGATTTGAAGCAGGCAACTACAAAGTATTTTAGAAATTTCTACAAAGCTCGAGATGAATCTTTTAATTCGGAAAAGATTGAAGTCACATAAATCTATCCAAGAATGGTGCAGACAGAGGATATAGATTTACTAATGAAGCCTATTATGGCTGAAGAAATAAAAAATGTTCTCAAATTATTCCAAAGGGACAAAAGTCTGGGTCTAGATGGTTGGACGGTGGAATTCTTCACATACTTTTTTGATTTGGTTAGTGATGATCTGGTCCATATGGTGGAGGAATCTAGGTTATATGGGAATATTCCAGGCTGTCTAAATTCTACCTTCTTGGCTTTGATTCCTAAAGAAAATAATATGACCACTTTCGAGGATTATAGGCCGATATCCCTCTACAACCTTTGCTATAAATTGATTTCAAAAATCATATCAAACAAGATAAAGCCAATTCTATCCCGTAAGATGTCTGAAGAACAAATTTGATTCTTGGAAGGGAGAAGAATTCAGGATGCTATAGGTACTTCCTTTGAGTGCCTACATAGCTTAGCAAAAAAGAAAAAAAACAAATCATTGATTCTAAAAGTGGACTTGCGCAAGGCATATGATTGTGTGGATTGGTACTTTCTCCATTTGATTCTTAATCAAATTGGTTTTGGCTCTCAAATTATAAGATGGATAATGAGTTGTGTTACATCACCGTCCTATGTTGTGCTCATAAATGGGGAGGTTACCGACTTTTTTAAAAGTGAAAGGGGCCTAAGGCAGGGGTGCCCACTGTCTCCCCTTTTATTCATCTTAGTAATGGAGGCACTCAACATTCTATTAAAAAAAAGTAAAGTGGAGAATAAGCTTTCAGGTGTTAAAGTTTCAAATTTGATAAACATTTTACATTTGCTTTTTGTAGATGATGTTTTGATTCTGTCAAAGGTGGATCTTTCTGAATGGAAGGAAAATTTTGATCTTATAAATCTGTTTTGTAAAGTCACAGGCCTATAGGTAAATTCTTCAAAGACTACGGTGCATTTTGAAGGGTTGTCCGAAGCTGAGCTGTTTCCTTTAAAATCGTTGACGCCGTATACTTTCTCGGCCTTAAACTTCGGCTTCAAATATCTAGGATTTCATTTGAAAACAGGACCACAGAGGGTGGTGGATTGGGCATGGTTGTTAACAAAAATTGAAAAAAAGATTGGTAATTGGTGCTATAGGTGGGGCTCTCTTTGGGAGGTAGGTATGTTTTACTAAAGTCAGTTCTAGAAAGTCAAGCCGTTTATTGGATGGTGGTAGAATTACTCCCTAAATTTGTAATAGCCCAGATCCAAAAACTATGTTTCAAGTTTTTATGGAGTCGAAATTTGTCTTCGAGTCACATCCATTTGTGTGTAGCTGGGAGGTACTCTCGCGGCCAAAATCTTATAGTGGGTGGGGTCTCCGAGACTTAACTCATTTCAATACAGCTTTGCTGGAAAATACCCTTTGGCATACACTCTACCATGAAGGTATTTGGCACAACATTGTGTTGGATAAATATTTAAAACACCAGGAAGTGACAAAGTGGTTCAGGTCGACAAACTTTGAGCAGACAACCGCTTCTAGAATATGGAGGAACTTACTAAAGACGGTTCATGTGATAACTCATTGGCATAGTTGGCTGTCGGGCTTGGGGGAAAAAATCTATATTGGACAAGACTATATCCTGGGATTGCGTGAAAAATATCTTTTGTCTCAGTAGCTTCGAGATCATCTTATTAGAAGGGATATCAAATTTCTTGTCAATGCAAAAAATCCTGTTTTATAAGGGACAATTCTGAATATTGGCGAGAAAACATTACTTTAGGTCTTTGTGGTGCACTCGCAGAGGAATGGGACAACTATACAAAGAAATTCTCAGCAGCTGGAGTTACCCTGGGTGATACAGATGACACTCTTATGTGGATGGGAGGAGATGCCTCAGGCAAAACAACTATAATTTTTTTTTATTCAGCTCTTGTTCCTACTAAAAATTATCACCAGGAAACAAATTGGAAACATAAATTGTGGAAATGGAATACCCAATTAAAAATAAAACTTTTCACATGGCTGGCCATATCCAGGAAGATTTTAACTTGGAAGGGCTTCAGAAAAGAGGATGGGAAGGACCTGGTTGGAGTGTTTTTCGCAAAAGAAATGCTGAAAATATTGAACACCTATTCATTGAGTGCAGCTTCACAACACAAGTCTGGGCATGGATAAAACATCTGCTGAACATAACAAGTGTCTGGAATGGACAGGATATCGCAGATTTTTATGATCATTGGGTAAATGACAAGTTAGTCCTTCCTGAATTAACGACCATAACTTTTTGGGGGCTGTGGCTTGAAAGAAATAATTGTATTTTTGAAAATAAGCCTCCTTCGATCCACACTGTTTTATTCAAAATCTTGGGACTTTACACACCAAATAAAACTTCTATTACAAAATCATTTATAAAAGAATGTTTTATTCAAAAGGAGGAGGGATCTTCCTTTCTTTGATGGGGTAGCAAGTAGCGACCGTTTATCTTGTGGAGCGGGAGGTGTCATTAAAACAAGTAAAAATCTGGTTTATAGATGGTATCTAAATGTTGGTGCAGGTTCAAATACAAAGGAAGAATTAATGGGTATATGGGCTACCCTAACTTTAGCCAACCATCTAACTATTCGAAGGCTTCAAGCCTTAGGAGACTCAAGAGTGATCATAGAATGGCTGAATGACAAGGCAAAGTTGGATGTCTGCTACATTGAGGGATGGAAGAAGTGCACAAAAGATCTATGCAAAAAATTCCAGAGCCTAAGCTTCCATCATATCTACAAAGAGTTTAATAAGGACAACGATAAACTATCCAAGGAAGCTCTCATGGATCCTGAAGGAAGGATATCATTCTATTAGTGGGAACCGGGTGGAATAGCACCTAGATATTTACTGATATCCTAGCTTAGTTATCTCATTTGATTATAGATCATAACAAGAATTTTGGAGTCTTTATCGTTGACTCTCAAATAGTACTTTAGATAGTAAATCTGGCAGATTATAGTCTGTCCTGTCTTTTGAAGTATTACTTCTGAAGTTTTTTATTATGTTTTTCTCCTTTGTGCCCTAGACATATGACACTTGTCTCAAGGTTGATGATTGTAACTCATGGATGATAGTATGTAAAGAAAATTACATCTCTAATATAATTTTGAGCAAATTTCTTTTTGGAAAAAAACCGAATCATATAATTGTCAATGTGTTGCATGCCACGTGGCTCTGGGTCCATGAAAGGTGGCATCCTCACCTTTCACACGGCTTCCCCAAGATAAATCCACCTCCTCAATATACCATCGACACCCTCCAATAGTAAGACGCAAAAATGAAAATTGCCACGTCAACGACTTTTTAGCGCAAAGAGGATTAATCCTATATAGGATATATCCTTTTGTAACATTCAAGGGGTTAGTCATTTCAGTGTAATTTTGAGGATGGAGCAGAACATGAGAGTTTGAGAAAGTCTAGAAGGGTAATTGTGAAGGATATTTGTTTATTTATCCATGCCATCTCATAAGTTTATGACCAAGTTGGCTTTCTTACTTAAGGAAAATTCTTCTATGGTGATGTACACGATTCCCTTTGAGGATATATGGCTTTTGTCTTTCGTTTTTATTGGTCTCATAGGAATTTTGTATAATTGATATTTTTTTTTTACTTTAGAATTAGAATATATGTTTATAAGGGAGATGAATAATTTTGAGATAAGAGATAAGATATTTAGAGTGTAGGGATAAGTGTACAAATGAGTTGAGATTAATAATTAATATGATTGTTGATTTTCTTTTAAGATAATTTAAGTGATTCTTTTTTATATTCATAAATTAAAGGGTTAATATGGTTGGTATTGTTATAAATATTTTGAAATTGAGATTTAATGTGGGTGTACATAGTATATTTTAAGAGAATGTGATTTTCATCCTCCACCTTCTTAGTATTACACAAATGACAAATTATTTTATCCCATGATATTTTAGGAATTGTCCAATGTTGTGTTTTATTATAGGTTGTGAGACTTTGTTTTTATTTTAGCAATGCTTACTTTATTATTTATGCTAGTTATAATAAAAAGATACTTTTGATCTTACAAATGGGGGTTAATGACCTCTTTATATTATTTTGATTCTTTCTTATACTCTAATTCTTTATTACACCACATTTTCTCCTTAAGTTTAGATGTAATAGTGTTTTTAATGATATCGATGATTGACCCGAGACTTGGCATCTTTATGCCAACTCCTCTCAAGCCATATAGGTGGTTTTGAATGGAGTTTGGAGCAATATTAGGATTCATTTTCTCTTTCATGTTAGTTGTCTTGTGCTTGTACATTAGGTACCTAGTGATAGTCATACTCTGAATGGGGGAAGACCCACTACTATGAGGAGGATAGGATAGGGCGTATTGCTTTTAATTCTATGATTATAAATTATTAAACGATTGTGTATTTTATCGATTTTTCTCCATGATCCTTTAAAGATGATGTAGCCATAAACTTCACATCCATATAAGATCACAAGAATCGCGAGAGTCTAAAAGAGGAAATTGTTTTTTCCTACATCCATAAGTCAATTTATTGACAATTGTTTTCAAGACAAAAATAGGCTTTCCTACCTCCATTAATCCTTTTCTCGACACTATCATTCTAGTTAAGCTTGTGATAAAGGTCAACTCCAATATATTTGTATGAATTAACTTCCTTTAAGTTATTATTATCATACAAAAAATTATTGCAAGCAATCATTTTGGATTTGAGAGTCATAAGCTTTGTTTTGTTAGTGTTTAATGTCATATCGTGCTAGAAAAAAAATCCTTGAGAATTATTAGTTTCTTTTTTAGAACAGAGAAACCTTGCCATAAGAAAAATATCATCAATGTAAAGAAGAAAGATGAAATCATAGATTGAGGAGAATCAAGAAATTTCATATATGTAAATATTTACAACTAATTTATAAACTTAACTATGATTTAAAGTTATTTAGAGATTGCATATTTGATCAACTTAGATGCTATGAGCCATTTATAGCTCAAATTGAACTAAATTTCAACCATCAAAGTAGAATAAGAAGTAGAATAT
>JZKD02S0338861.1:270320-283861 GCA_000966675.3 Picea glauca | reverse complement strand
TATATATATATATATATAGTTATGTGTTAAGCATAATTTTGCATATAAAATTGTATGATGGAGTGGGTGTCATTGTATGGTATTAGAGGTTAGTTATGTTTATGGTGAAATCACTGGGAAATTGATGGAATTACCCAGTACCCCGCCATCCTAGCAGGCACCAGGTTGACCGGGTACACTACATTGCATTTGATAATGCATCACAACTAAAACAATCACTAGCATCAACCACACTCACAAACGACGCAACCATGTTACTACTAGAGTGAGGGAGGAAGCTATCACAATTAGAATAGAGTATGGTTACTTACATTGTGATTGATATCCACATTTAAACAATGTCCACCCTCTAAAGAATAATGAAAAAACTCATATTACAGAACAATCAAAACAAAAATGTGTACAGAGTGTTGAATGTCATGAATACTCAACTACAAATGATGACACATAACATTTGCATCAATGAAAAAGGCCAGGTACACTTGGTGGGAAGAATCATCTAATCCATTGAGACAGTTGACGATAGGAGTTGAAGTGGGACAATGTGGAAGTGGGCGCCTGCCAGATTATCTCTGAAAGCAGTCAGACATATACCATGCTATCCTTGATTTCTTCTCCTCATCATGCATAATATCTTTGCAACTGGAAAACATTTGACTGTAAGCCTGCTGCCAACATGAATTGGACAGTAACACTTTATCCTTCTTGGCCAATCTATTCATTGCATTCTCCAACAACTTCTTGCCCTTGATATTGTCAAGTGCCTCAATATCAAACTGACCGTGCCATATGGATCTTGATATTGATATTCATCTGTAGTACTGCTTCTTCTCTTACTGTATAAGTGATCATCGCCATCGTCGTCTGATGAAAATAACCATCCCCATCAATGAGCACTATAAAATCTCGAACACATCAGTAGGATTAATATAAACATATGCGAGTTGATTCTTTCCCAACTTCTTTCCATTTTATTAAATGGGTTCAATTAGCTGAAAGTCTGAAGTCGGTCGAGTGTCTAACTGCAGAGGTGACCTTACAAGTGTCTAACTGCTCTAATTGCAGAGGTGACCTTACAAGTGTCTAAGTACTCTAACTGCAGAGGCGGAAATAGCGGCCCTCACCCAAGGGATTGGGGTTTCTTTTTCGATAAATCCCTCACCCTACCAGAGGAAGGGCGAGCGGTTCGGTTCCCTCACCCTTGCCCTCCGTATTAAGAAATCGAGAGGTTCATTATTTGCCAATTTTATTTATTAAAATTCTGCAACTCAGGAGGCTTGTAGGGTGGCATCTTGATATGTATGCCTTTGTACTGTATATTTTATCAGTATTTTGCTTGTTGGGCAAGTAAATATTGATTTTTTTCATGTTATTTTGCAAAAATATGAACAGTCTCATTCATTAATATATGTTCTTTCCTTTTTTGACACAAAATTTGCATATGTTCAAATTTATCCTCGATCTATGGGGATTAACCAAAACTAAGTGCAACTTTATGGTATGGTCTCCTGTTTCTGGTTGGCTCTTTCTTCCCGGTCAACTCCTTTTGGAAAAGAGGCGCTTGACTATCTGCTCGCTTCCAGGTGGGCCAAAGGAGTTTCCATCATACCTGTGGGATGGATAACTATGAATACAACCATCTAACTTGTCAGATAACTGTTAGAACTGGTGTTTTAAAAGAAAATTGGCCTTAAAATGAATTTAAATTGTTTGCTCTATTTTCTAAATTGTTTTTCATACAAATTACAAACTACAATGAGTTCATGCTGTTTGCTCTTCTTTTTTTCTAAATTGGTTTTCATACCAACAATAAATCCAAAATTTTTAACCCACACTCGAAGACATTCTCATTTTGAAAGTAAATAGGTAGATATCTTATTTGTGATCATTTATATTATTATTATTATTATTTTTAAATATTAATTTTATAATTTGTCATCATTATTATTAAAATTTGTAGTTTTATATTAGCGAATATTAAATTTGAAATTCATATTTATTAATTTATATTTATAAAATTATTAAAATTAATATTTAAGAATATGAAAATATACTTTTTAAATTTCTCAAAAAATAATTTATCAATTTTTTTAACATTTAAAATTAATAAACATTATCTCCTTTTATGAGTAACAATAAGTAGGCATCATTATTTCTATATAATCTTATTATTTGATAAAGAAGGTTTCAGTTGCAAAACTTCCATTTTTTACAAACAAACAATTGTCTTTGAAAAAAAATAGCATAAAGTTTGAAATTAGTAAAGTAATTAGACAATTTGTTAATGATTTAATAATGTATAACAACTATTTAAGTTTTAATACAAAATAATTTAAATTTTCACACTTAACAATTTTATTAAACAATATTAATATGTAATAATACTATTATTTAATAATTTACATTAATAAAAAATAATTTAAATTTTCAAAATTAATCATGTAATAATATCGTTTTATAATTTTTTTTATATTAATTAACTAATCGACTAAAAACCTTAAAAAATTTAAAATGTTTTTTTGGTAATGCCAAGCACTTTAACTAAAAAACCAACTTGTAACCAACATTTATTCATGCCAAAAACACATTTGTCTCCATGTTAGTTTATATACAATTTTTTTAGTTAAAGGTTTTTCATTTTTTTAGAATATGATATAATTTTTCAAATTTTTATTAATTTATATTAATTTTTTATTAATTTTTTTTTATAAAATATAATTATTTTATTTATTAAAATATATAAAATTATAGAAAAATTAAAAATTAATATTATTTTTAAATATATTATAAATATTTTGAAGAAAATAAATATTTGCAAAGATTTCTATATTATTGATAATTAACTTTGTTATATATTAATTTATTCTTACTCCATATTATGTAAATTAAAAAACATATTTACAAAAGTTTTTTCAAATAATTCTTTAAACTATTTTTTATCCCAATCAAAATTTCATAATAAAGCATTCAAGAGGATACTCAAAGAGTTTTGGAATGATGAATCACGTGTTGTAATAATTAAAGATTTCAAAACCTTATAAAACTTTTTAATCTCTTTTGATTTATTGCAAAATAAATATTTTTTTACAAATATTTTAGAAATAGAAATAAGCTTAATGCATTTTAAATGTAGTAACCAACTCAACCAATCCCTTCTGATGTAGTGTCAAATAATTAATTAAGATTCACTTTCTGGAAGCTAATCAAAATGGTAGGAGTAGGATAACAACTCAAAATTTGGTCCTTTCTTCAACTCCCAAAAATTGATGGTTCTTTTTTATGATAGTACACTCAATATGACATTGTCAACCCTATCATTGTTAGAAATCCTCCATCCATACTCCCTTTGGAGAAGGAGGTTTTCCTCAAATTCTAAGCAAGTGGAAAATGTCAAGATACACACAACATTTAATGATGTGTTAATGTTTTGAACTACTTCTGATAGATACCCTCTTTGTGTGAAATGATGTGTTTTTCAAAACAAATGACACTCTCCCTCCCCTATTCCTACTTTGAAGTGGTTCATGGTCTCATTAACCATTCCGAGGACCCTTAGTTCTCTCTCCCTTGCTTACAATTCTCAAAGAAGCCTTCATTAGAAGCATCATGTTATTGTTTCTGCACAATATTTTTTTCATGATTCCACTATGTATATTCCTAATTGTCTTAGGGCACAACCGACTTTGAAGAAACTAAGAAATTTTTGAATTCTAAAGAGAAACCATTATCAATAGAGGAAAAAGTTATGACTAAAACAAATAAATTCTTACAAGAAGAGAAAATGAGAGGCACTTGAGGAGCATTAAAGAAGATTTTTCTAGAATGCCTAGCAACCAAGATGATAGTCATGACTATAATCAAGAATATTAAGAAAGAAAGAGTAGAGAAAGAAGAATGGAGAACAAAATAGAAATTAATTGAAAAATGGGGAGAGATAATACAAGGGAAAACCAAAATGGATAGAGGATGCCATTGTTTTGTTTCAAGATATCCTACATACAATTCTAAAGATGCCCTCGGTCTAAATATGGGAGGATTAAAGGAGTAAGTTGCAAATTATCTAGTCAATAGAGACCACAAAGGGAAAATCTAGTTGGTTGATGGAATTACCATAGATGTTGACCTAATCCACTCATTCATAGGGTTTTAAGAAATGGGAATGTGAGTACTGCCAAAGAGAAACAAGAAATTCTCTAACAAACTAACAACAAACTTCATTGGTTATTTTGTTGTCGAGAAGAATTCAAAAGGGATCCAGATCAAAGCCATCAAGGATTCCATTCAAATATGGGCATCCCTCATTGTATCATTATGTTTGACAAGTTCATGTAGGAATTTCGATATTCCTTTGTATGCTTTAGACCCAATCAATCATATTTTGGAAGATGAGGATGTTATAAGTGTTCTGAACATATAGCCGAGTCAATTAAAGTTAATTGTGAAGAGTGATTGACAAATGGAACCCCCATTAAATTCACTTCCCTATTAATTTATATTGCATTCAACTAAATCCCACCTACGCATGTCCCAAAGGTTTCAATTTAGTGCTCTCCATAACCATCTTGGAAACACGGTTTTTTCAAGTTATTGGAGTATGAACATAGTACCAAACCTAAATACATATGTATCTATTGGGTTTGGAAATTAAAAACACGTTGTACCAAGTTGAGTGTTTTGATATATGTTAGAAGGAGAATTCATAATTATCCCACATTTAGCATTTTCCAGATACAACTAAAATGTTGGATTTTCAAGGTACATGTGAGCTCACTAAGATAGAATAATATGTGGAAGAGCCAAATAAATATGAGGATTTGTCTAGACAATTGGAGGAAAAAATTTGATATCCCTCCTCAGGAAATAGTTGAATCAAAACCTAGTTGGTAGCAAAAACATTGGACCTAGATGATTTGTCAAAGAAAGGCTAGGAAAAAAAATACCAATCTTCACACATGAGGTTCTATATGTTCCTACTTAGATAGATCCTTGGTATAATGACTTGAAACAATATCTACAACATGGTACTCCTCCTAGTCATATGATATCCAAACAGAAGAGAGCATTGAGGCTCCAATTATCTCAATAATAACTTGTCAATGACACCTTGTTAAAAAAAACACTATGATGGTGTATTTCTCAAGTGTCTTGAAAAATAGGATGTTGATAAAGTCCTTATAGAGCTACATGATGGACAATCTAGAGGACATTTTTCTAGTGAAACGATAGCTCACAAGACCTTGAGAGATGGATATTATAGGCCAATGGTGTTCAAATATTCCCATGCATATGTTCAAAAATGTAGAATATGCTAGAAGTGGACTAGTAGGGAGAAGAAAACAACAATTCCTTTACAACCTTTCATTGTTGAAGAATCTTTTGAACAATGGGGTCTGGATATTGTTGGCAAGATTAATCCAAAATCCTCCAAGAAGCACAAGTACATCCTCACCACAACAAATTATAGGTTGTACCATTGACTAAGGTAAAAGTAGAGGTCATGATTCAATTCCTACAACATTGTTTGATTACCAGGTTTGGCATGTCGACTACTCTTGTTTTTTATAATGCCACTTATTTTTCTTCTTTAAATTTAATTGAGCTTGTTTTGGATAAGGGGATCATTTTATGATATTCATCTAACTATTACCCTCAGGGAAACGATGTAGTTGAGTCAACTAACAAAAACTTGATCCGTATTTTGGAAAGAGCTATAGTTGACCACCAGAGGAATTGACACAATGCCTTACCAAGCACTCTATGGGATGATAGCGTGACCCCCAAAGATGTTGATGTTTTGGTAGCTACAGGAGGATCGTTCCATCCTAGATGACCTTTCTTAGATGCTGAGAATATTCTGGAAGCAAGAGATCCATTGGAAAGATGTTGAAATACCCTAGAAGAGAAGTTTTCCCAGAAGAATAAAGTATAATGAAAAGACAGCTTCCCAGAAGAGAGGTCAGCCCAACTAGAAGGACAAGAAGACTATAAATAGAGGACGTCTTGGATCATTTGTTCACTCACTCACACTCTCCCAACTACATAGAATCAAGGCACAAGTTTGGAGAAGGAGACACAACTACTGCAATGACTCAGTTTCTTCTTGTTTAATCTTTTGGCATCCCTTTCTTGTGCTCTACTCCTCAAGGAGGTGTGCTAATTTTGTACGGTGCTTCTGTTGCAACTGGGGTGGTATTTATGGTTGAGCTAGAACTTGTGCTAGGGTTTGTCTGATTGGACTTGCTTTATGGACAAAATCTATCTAAGAAAGGTTGTTCAGTTTTCCCCCCATTTCAGGTTTTCCCAGGATAAATCTTGTGTTCTTTTGTCTATTGTTTATGTTGCTACTGCTCAGTACATGATATATATATGTTAATGATAATGAAGTAAAAGAAAACTAGTAACATTAATTCTCTGTAAATAAGGAAAATCCAACATGGTATCAGAGTTGGTTACCTTCAGAAACGTTTGACCATTGGAAGGAAGATCGCTACAATGACACCTTTCAGCTGCAATACTTTGTCAAGATCGTTGAGCACTATTCCAAGGACGTTGGGAATAATTCCTTTACAGAGTAGTGCACCCTAACCTAGCACACCCCCTAAAACTCTCAACGTGTAGTTTGTTGAATTTTGAAAAATAGGGGTTTTTCAGTGCTAGGGTTTCTACAGGTGAAAATGTCAACTAGTATGAGAGTTGAGGATATATTGGATGGAGAAGATAACTTCATATATTGGAAGCATATAATACAACTCATTCTATAAGAGAACTAATTATTGGATCACGTCCAAAAGATGCTTCTAGAACCTGAAGAAGAAGAAGAAAAGGAAAAGTTCAAGAATAATGAGGTCAAGGTCAAGAGGATCTTGACAGACTTAATCAAGGATCACCCAATACCCAATGTATTAGAAGTAAGGACTGCAAAGGAGATGTTTGATGCCCTAACCAGACTCTATGAAAGCAATAACACCAGTCAGAAGCTTACCCTAAGGCATCAACTCATAAATGTGACTATGAACAAGTCAGAGACGATAACCAACTTCTTTACAAGGATCTCTCAAATCAAATACCAGTTAGTATCCATTGGAGATACAATAGAATATGTTGAACCAGTAACCACTACACTAAATGGTTTCCTTCCCTCTTGGGACCCATTTTTTCAAGGAATTTTTGCAAGAATGAAGTTACCCAAGTTTGAGAAGTTATGGGAAGATTTCTCTCAAGAGGAATCTAGATTGATATCCAATAAACAAAAGGTAGATGATGAGGAAAACCAAGCACTTGCAACACAAGTGAAGAAGAGAAAGGAAAGAGAAGAAGGCATCCCAAGGAAGTCTAAGAAGCCACGTCGTAAGAGGGATATGTTAAAGGTTCAATGCTTCAATTGCAGGAAGATGGGACATTATGCCGCACAATGTTCTCACAAACATGAGAAGGAAAAGAAGAAGAAACACCATGTACATGCAACTGAAGTTGAAGAACACAAACCCAAAGATGAAGAATTTGTATTCATTTCAACACTCACTGAAACCATCACTCAAGGAAGCAATACCTGGCTCATAGATAGCGGTGCTTCCAAGCATATGATCGGATTCAGAAACTCTCTATAAAAATTAACAGAAAAGGAATCCTCACTTGAAGTGGTGCTTGGAGACGATTCCAAGCATGCAATCAAAGGCATTGGAGAAGCCTCCTAACAACTTGACTCAGGTAACCCTCTTTCAATCAAAGATATACTATTTGTAAAAGGTTTAAAGAAGAATCTTCTATCTATTTCATATTTTGAAGATAAAGGTTTTAGGGTTTCTTTTGTGGATGGCCAAGTCCTTCTATGGCTCAAGAATTCAAGCATAAATAAAGCCACTCTGATTGGTGTTTGAGAGGGAGGAATGTATAAGTTGAAGGGACAACAAGAACAAGCCCTTGTACATAATAGTGTTACTTCGAGTGAAATATGGCACCAAAGAGTTGCTCACTTGAACTATAGATCATTACCCCTTTTGAGAAAAATGGTTATAGGTATACCAAAAATACAAATAGACCATGATGGAGTATGCAAAGGTTGTGCACTTGGAAAGAATGTCAAGGGAAGATTTACAAGCAATGATAGCAAATCCACAGGTATTTTGGAAATCATACACTCCGATGTATGCAAACAGATGACAGTGCCATCACTTGGCAACTTTGTATACTATGTTTTTTTCATATACGACTATTCCACGAAGACATGGATCTACTTCTTGAAAGAAAAAGATGAAGTCTTTAACAAGTTTCAAGAATTCAAGGATTTAGTTGAGAATCTCTCTGAGAGGAAGATTAAAGTTTTGAGATCTGACAATGGAGGTGAGTACACCTCAAAGGAGTTTAAATATTTTTTCTCAGAAGTGGGGATTAAGAGGGAGCTTACAACTCCCTACAACCCCCAACAAAATGGGGTTGTAGAAAGAAATAATAGATCCATCATAGAAGCAACAAAAGCGATGATACATGATCAGGGACTACCCATGCACTTATGGGCAAAAGCATCCAGTACAGGTGTATATGTACATAACAAAACCCCTCATAACATATTGGGGAACGAGACACCTAAAGATGTGTTCACTGGAAAGAAGCCAGAAGTCAATCACTTGAGGATTTTTGGTTGTCTGGTGTTTATAAATGTTCCTAAGGAAAAGAGAATGAAATTGGAACCTTCAGGAAAGAAGGGAACATTTGTTGGATACAGTGAGACTTCGAAGGCCTATAGAATTTACATTCCAGGGAAGAGACAAATCGAGATCAGTTGGGATGTAACATTTGACAAAGATGAAGCCTTCAAAATATCTAGGGAATCTCACATAGATGAGGACCAAATAGAGAAAGAGGCTCCCAAAGATGCAACCATGGTAGACTCTACACCTAAAGAAACCATCCCAGAAGTTCATAATGATATGGTAGAGTAATAAATACCTATATATCTACTTGAAGAAGCTGTGGCTACCAGGAAGAGACCAACTTTGCTTCGAAACACCTTGTAGGAAGCTGAAGGACATGCAGCTCCCAAAGGCTCCTTTAGAGAGAGAAAGAGACCACATAAGTTTTCCAGCTATGTGGCACTAATAAGCAACATCATTGATTCAAAACCTTCCACTTTTGAAGAAGTTGTTGAGAAGCTAAAATGGAAGGATGCCATGATGGAGGAATATCAGTCCACCATGAAGAATGATGTATGGGAGGTCGTTCCAAGACCAGAAGGGAAGTAAATTGTGACTTTCAAATGGATCTACAAGATCAAGCATGTTTCAGATAACATCATAGAGAAGCACAAGGAAAGGTTTGTGGCTAGAGAGTTCTCCCAAAAAGAGGGAGCAGACTATGACGAAACCTTTGCTCCTGTAGAAAAATACACTTCCATTAGATCAATCATTGTGATTGCTTCCGCAATGGGATGGAAATTACACCAGATGGATGTCAAGACTTCTTTATTGAATGGTGTAATAGATGAAGAAGTTTACATAGAACAACCATAAGGCTTCGTGATCCATGGGAAGGAGTCCCATGTGTGCAGAATGAAGAAGGCCTTGTACGGGCTGAAGCAAGCACCCAGGGCATGGTATGCTAGGATAGATGGATATTTGATGAGCTTGGGATTTACCAAGAGTGAGGAAGATCCTAACATTTACTATAAGGTTGAGGATGGATGCCCATTGATCTTGGTTCTATATGTAGATGACATGTTTTAACAGGGGACGAGAAGCTGATTGACGGGTGTAAGAGGGAGCTCACTTCAGAGTTCAAGATGAAGGATCTAGGTCTAATGCATTACTTCTTGGGATTGGAAGTGTGGTAGAGATCATATAAAATTTTCCTTAGCCATGGGAAATACATTGTTGAGATCCTGAAGAAATTCGGGATGATCGACTGCAAGTCCATGACCACACCCATGATGATAAATCTGAAGCTCGTGAGTGACAAATATTCAGATTTAGTGGATCCCATGATGTACATACAATTGATTGGATTCTTGATGTACCTGTTTAACACTAGGCCAAACATATGCTTTGAAGTGAATACCTTGAGTCAACACATTGTTAAACCTAGACATGTACATTGGATGGCAACAAAGCATATGTTGGGTACCTTCATGGTACGGTTGGATATGGATTGAGATATGTCTCGGGTGGAGATGTGAAGCTGTAGGGATACACAGATTTTGACTAGGCAAGTAGTGCAGTGGATCGGAAGAGTACTTCTGTATGCTGTTTTATTCTACGATCAAGCATGATCTCATGGTTGATCAGGAAGCAAAAATCAGTGGCACTCAGTACATCATAAGCAAAGTATATCACACCAAGCGTGGCAAGCTATGAAGCAGTGTGGCTTTGGAAGTTGCTAGCCAGAATATTTGATCTATAATTGGAGTCAGCCTTGATACATTGTGACAACCAAAGTTGCGTGAAGCTTACCAAGAACCTTGTATTCCATGACATGTCTAAGCATATAGAGATCAAATATCATTTCATTTGAGACATGGTGCAGAGAGGAGTTGTGGAGCTCTAGTACATATCCATGGATGAGAAGATAGCAAACATTCTCACCAAGCCCTTGTCAAGAGTGAAGTATGAGTACTTCATGGACAAGCTTGGAGTGTTTATGAATGTTCACCCTCGTTGAGAGGGAGGTGTGTTGTTTCTTCTCATGCTAAATAACCGTTCTAGCCAAGTGTTCCCTGGATTAGTCACATGAGGTGACTAAAGGGGTAATGCATCGTCAGACCTGTTGAGAGAAGAAACATTACACATGTAGTCCTAAGACTATGGAAGAGGCCATGTGACTCCAGACAACTGGTTCCCTGGTGTGAGGCTTGGAGGGTACCTAGAGACCTCTGAGGGAAATTGGAACTACTGGAGCCACAGTTCTCTGGGACTTCCTAGATGACTTGTGATGGAGCCTTGGTAGGGTAGTGGTGTAGCACGAGGGACCACGATGCAGAGAATGGGGCACACTACCTTCGGTTGTGTAGGTTGGTGGGGAATGAGATACTTTAGGTTGGAGTGTTGTTGAGGTTTGGTACCTTGTCCTAGACCCTATTGGTACTAACTGTGGACCATGGTTGGCTAGGAATCTTTTTCCATGGTGGAGTAATAGCCCCAGCTCGGGGTGACTCACTGTTGAGGGATTATGGTGCAGCATGAGGGACCAACGTGCAGAGAAGGGGGCACCCTACCTTGGGTTGTGCAGGTTGATGGGGAACGAGAGACTTTATGTTGGAGTGTTGTTGAGGTTTCGTATCTTGGCCTAGACCCTATTCGTATTGACTGTGGACCATAGTTGGCTAGGAAGTGTTTTCCATGGTGGAGTAATGGCCCTAGCTTGGGGGTGGCTCACTACTAAGAGATTATGAGAAGTGTGGTCTATGGCTAGGAGGAACGTTGGAGGTCTCCAATGTGTCTTCATAAAAGATAAGTGCCATGTTTATTTTTGGTCATATTGTGTAATTGTATGTTACTCTCTCTCTCTCTCTCTCTCTCTCTCTCTATATATATATATATATATATTTCTGATTTGTTATGTGTTAAGCATACTTTTGCATATAAAATTGTACGATGGAGTGAGTGTTGTTGTATGGTATTAGAGGTTAGTTATGTTTATGTTGAAATCACTGGGAAATTGATGGAATTTCCTAGTACCCCACCATCCTAGCAAGCACCAGGTTGACCGGGTACACTACATTGCATTTAATAATGCATCACAACCAAAACAATCACTAGCAGCAACCACACTCACAAACGACATAACCATGTTACTACCAGAGTGAGGGAGGAAGCTATCACAATTAGAATAGAGTACGGTTACTTACATTGTGATTGATACCCACATTTAAACAATGTCCACCCTCTAAAGAATAATGAAAAAACGCATATTACAGAAAAACCAAAACAAAAATATGTATAGAGTGCTGAATGTCATGAATACTCAACCGCAAATGATGACACATAGCATTTGCGTCAATGAAAAAGGCTAGGTACACTTGGTGGGAAGAATCATCTAATCCCTTGAGACAATTGCTGATAGGAGTTGAAGTGGGACACTGTGGAAGTGGGCGCTTGCCAGATTCTCTCTGAAAGCAGTCAGACATATACCATGCTAACCTTGATTTCTTCTCCTCATCATGCATAATATATTTGTAACTTGAAAACAATTCACTGTAAGCCTGCTGCCAACATGAATTGGACAATAACACTTTATCCTTCTCGGTCGATATATTCATTGCATTCTCCACCAACTTCTTGCCATTGATATTGTCAAGTGCCTCAATATCAAACTGACCACCATATGGATCTTGATATTGATATTCATCTGTAGTACTGCTTTTTCTCTTACTGTCTAAGTGATCATCGTCATCATCATATGATGAAAAGAACCATCCCCATGAAAGAGCACTATAAAATCTTGAAGACATCAATATGATTAATATCAACATATGCGAGTTGATTCTTTGCCAAATTCTTTCCATTTTACTAAATGGGTTCAATTAGCTGAAAGTCTGAAGTCGGTCGAGTGTCTAACTGCAAAGGCGGCCTTACGAGTGTCTAATTTCTCTAACTGCAGAGGCGGCCTTACGAGTGTCTAACTACTCTAACTGTAGAGGCGAAAATGGCAACCCTCACCCAAGGGATTGGGGTTTCTTTTTCGATAAATCCCTCACCCGACCAGAGGAAGGGCGAGTGGTTCGGTTCCCTCACCCCTGCCCTCCCTATTAAGAAATCGAACGGTTCGTTATTTGACAGTTTTGCTTATTAAAATTCTGCAACTCAGAAGGCCTGTAGGGTGGCATGTTGATATGTTTGCCTTTGTACTGTGGATTTTATCAGTATTATGCTTGTTGGGAAGTAAATATTGATTTTTTTCATGTCATTTTGCAAAAATATGAACAGTTGCGTTCATTAATATATGTTTTTTCCTTTTTTGACATAAAATTCACATACATTCATCTTTATCCTCGATCTATGGGGATTAACAAAAATTAATTGCAACTTTATGGTATGGTCTCCCATTTTTGGTTGGCTCTTTCTTCCCCGTCACCTCCTTTGGGAAGGGAGGCGCTTGATTATCTGCTCGCTTCCAGGATGGATAACTATGAATACAACCATCTAACTTACTGGATAACTATCAGAGCTGGTGTTTTAAAAGAAAATTGACCTTACAATGAATTTAAGTTGTTTGCTCTATTTTCTAAATTGTTTTTCATACAAATTACAAACTACAATTAGTGCATGTTGTTTGCTCTTTTTTTTTTTTCTAAATTAGTTTTTATACCAACAATAAATCCAAAATTTTTAACCCACAAAGACATTCTCATTTTTTGAAAGTAAATAGGTAGATATCTTAATTTATTAATTTTTTATTTAAAATATTAATTTTATTATTTGTCATCAATATTATTAAAATTTATAGTTTTATATTAGTGAATATTAAATTTGAATTTCATATTTATATTTATAAAATTAATATTTAAGAATATGAAAATATACTTTTTTAAATTTCTAAAAAATAATTTATCA
>JZKD02S0338861.1:249669-269772 GCA_000966675.3 Picea glauca | reverse complement strand
AATTGACATTGTTATATATCAATCTATTCGTACTCCATATTATAAAAATTAAAAGACATGTTTAAAAAAGTTTTTTTCAAATAATTCTTTAAATTAAATTTTATCCCAATCAAAATTTCATAATAAAGCATTAAAGATGATACTCAAAGAATTTTGAAATGAAGAATCACGTGTTCTAATAATTAAAGGTTTCAAAACCTTATAAATCTTTCTAATCTCTTTTGATTTATTGCAAAATAAATATTTTAGAAATATTAATAAGCTTAATGCATTTTAAATGTAATGCCCAACTCAACCAATCCCTTCGGATGTAGTGTCAAATAATTAATTAAGATTCATTTTCTGGAAGCTAATCAAAATGTTAGGAGTAGGATAACAACCCAAAATTTGGTTCTTTATTCAACTCCCAAAAATTATGGTTCTTTTTTATGATAGCACACTCAACATGACATTGTCAACCCTACCATTGTTAGAAATCTTCCATCCATACTTCCTTTGGAGAAGGAGGTTTTTCTCAAATTCTAAGCAAGTGGACAATGTCGAGATACAGATAACATTTAATGATGTGTTAATGTTTTGAACTACTTCCGATGGATACCCTCTTTGTGTGAAATGATGTGTTTTTCAAAACAAATGGCACTCTCCCTCCCCTATTCCTACTTTGAAGTGGTTCATGGTTTCATTAACCATTCTGAGGACCCTTAGTTCTCTCTCCCTTGCTTACAATTATCAAAGAAGCCTTCATTAGAAGCATCATGCTGTTGTTGTTGCACAATATTTTTTTCATGATTCCACTATGTATATTCCTAATTGTCTTAGGGCACAACCGACTTTGAAGAAACTAAGAAATTTTTGAATTCTAAAGAGAACCCATTATCAATAGAGGCAAAAGTTATGACTTAAACAAATAAATTCTTAGAAGAAGAGAAAATGAGAGGCACTTGAGGAGCATTAAAGAAGATTTTTCTAGAATGCCTAACAACCAAGATGATAACCATGACCATAATCAAGAATATTAAGAAGGAAAGAGTAGATAAAGACGAATGGAGAACAAAATAGAAATTAATTGAAAAATGGTGAGAGAGAATACGAGGGAAAACCAAAATGGATAGAGGATGCCATTGTTTTGTTTCAAGCTATCCTACATACAATTATAAAGATGCCCCCGGTCTAAATATGGGAGGATTAAAGGAGTAAGTTGCAAATTATCTAGTCAATAAAGACCACAAAGGGACAATCTAGTTGGTTGAGGAAATTACCATAGATGTTGACCTAATCCAGATCAAGTCCATCAAGGATTCCATTCAAATATGGGCATCCCTCATTGTATCATTATGTTTGACAAGTTCATGTAGGAATTTTGATATTCCTTTGTATGCTTTAGACCCAATAAATCATATTTTGGAAGATGAGGATGTTATAAGTGTTCTGAACATATAGTCGAGTCAATTAAAGTTAATTGTGAAGAGTGATAGACAAATGAAACCCCCATTAAATTCACTTCCCTATTAATTTATATTGCATTCAACTAAATCCCACCTACGCATGTCCCAAAGGTTTCAATTTAGTGCTCTCCATACCCATCTTGGAAACATGGGTTTTTCAAGTTATTGGAGTATGAACATAGTACCAAACCTAAATAAATATGTATCTATTGGGTTTGGAAATTAAAAACACGTTGTACCAAGTTGAGTGTTTTGATAGATGTTAGAAGGAGAATTCGTAATTATCCCTCATTTAGCATTTTCTAGATACAACTAAAATGTGGGATTTTCAAGGTACACGTGAGCTCACTAAGATAGAATAATATGTGGAAGAGCCAAAAAAATATTAGGATTTGTCTAGACAATTGGAGGAAAAAATTTGATATCCCTCCTCAGGAAATAGTTGAATCAAAACCTAGTTGGTAGCAAAAGCATTGGACCTAGATGATTTGTCAGAGAAAGGCTAGGAAAAAAAATACCAATCTTCACACATGAGGTTATATATGTTCCTACTTAGATAGATTCTTGGTATAATGACTTGAAACAATATCTACAACATGGTACTCCTCCCAATCATATGAAATCCAAACAGAAGAGAGCATGAAGGCTCCAATTATCTCAATACAAACTTGTCAATGGAACCTTGTTAAAAAAAACACTATGATGGTGTATTTCTCAAGTTTCTTGAAAAATAGGATGTTGATAAAGTCCTTATAGAGCTACATGATGGACAAGTCAGAGGACCTTTTTCTAGTGAAACGATAGCTCACAAGATCTTGAGAGATGGATATTATTGGCCAATGGTGTTCAAATATTCCCATGCATATGTTCAAAAATGTAGAATATGCCAGAAGTGCACTAGTAGGGAGAAAAAAGCAACAATTCCTTTACAACCTGTCATTGTTGAAGAATCTTTTGAACAACGGGGTCTGGATATTATCGGCAAGATTAATCCAAAATCCTCTAGGAAGCACAAGTACATCCTCACCACAACAAATTATAGGTTCTATCATTGAATAAGGTAAAAGTAGAGGTCATGATTCAATTCCTACAACATCGTTTGATTACCAGGTTTGGCATGTCGACTACTGTTGTTTTTTATAATGCCACTTCTTTTTCTTCTTTAAAGTTAATTGAGCTTGTTTTAGACAAGGGGATCATTTTATGACATTCATCTAACTATTTCCCTTAGGGAAATGAGGTAGTTGAGTCAACTAACAAAAACTTGATCTGTATTTTAAAAAGAGTTATAGTTGACCGCCAGAGGAATTGGCACAATGCCTTACCAAGCACTCTATGGGATGATAGAGTGACCCCCAAAGATGTTGATGTTTTGGTAGCTACGGGAAGATCTTTCCATCCTAGATGAACTTTCTTATATTTTAAGAATATTCTGGAAGTAACCGATCCATCAGACAGATGTTGAAATACCATAGAAGAGAAGTTGGGCCATAAGAATAAAGTATAATGAAAAGACACCTTCCCAGAAGAGAAGTCGGCCCAACTAGAAGGACAAGAAGACTCTAAATAGAGGATGTCTTGGCTCATTTTTTCACTTACTCACACTCTCCCAACTACATAGAATCAAGGCACACGTTTGGATAAGGAGACACAACTGCTGTAGTGACTCAGTTTCTTCTTGTTCAGTCTTTTGGCATCCCTTTCTTGTGCGCTACTCCTCAAGGAGGTGCGCTACTTTTGTACGATGATTCTCTTGCATCTGGGGTGGTATTTTTGGTTGAGCTAGAACTTTTTCTAGGTTTTGTCTGATTGGACTTGCTTTATGGATGAAATCTATCTAAGAAAGGTTGTTGGGTTTTTCCCCCATTTCAGGTTTTCCCAGGATAAATCTCTTGTGTTCTTTTGTCTATTGTTTATGATGCTACTGCTCAGTACACGATATATATATGTTAATGATAACGAAGTAAAAGAAAACTAGTAACACTAATTCTCTGTAAATAAGGAAAATCCAACATGGCATCATAGTTGGTTACCTTTAGAACAGTTTGACCATTGGAAGGAAGATTGCTATAGCGACACCTTGCAACTGCAATACTTTTTCAATCTCATTGAGCACTATCCCAAGGACGTTGGGAATAATTTCTTCATAGAGAAGTGCACCCTAACCTAGTTTCCCCCCCCCCGAAACCCTCAATGTGCAGTTTGTTGAATTTTGAAAAATCAAGGTTTTTCAGTGCTAGGGTTTCTACCGGTGAAAATGTCAACTAGTATGAGAGTTGAGGATAGATTGGATGGAGAAGATAACTTCATATCCTGGAAGCATATAATAAAATTCATTCTATAAGAGAATGATTTATTGGATCACGTCAAAAAGATGCTTAAAGACGAAAAAGAAAAGGAAAAGTTCAAGAAGAATGAGGTCAAGGTCAAGAGGATCTTGATAGAATCAATCAAGGATCACTCGATACACAATGTATTAAAACTAAGGAATACAAAGGAGATGTTTGATTCCCTAACCAGACTCTATGAAAGTAGTAACACCAGTTAGAAGCTTACCCTAAGGCATCAACTCATAAATGTGACCATGAACAAGTCAGCGACGATAGCCAACTTCTTTACAAGGATCTCCAAAATCAAAGACCAATTAGCAACCATTGGAGATACAATAGAATATGTTGAACTAGTAACCACTACGCTAAATGGTTTCCCTCCCTCTTGGGACCCATTTGTCCAAGGAATTTTTGCAAGAAGGAAGTTACCCAAGCTTGAGAAGTTATGGGCAGATTGCTCTTAAGAGGAATCTAGATTGATATCCAATAAACAAAAGGCATATAATGAAGAAAACCAAGCACTTGCAACACAAGTGTATAAGAGAAAGCAAAGTGAAGAAGGCATACCAAGGAAGTATAAGAAGCCACGTCGTAAGAGGGATATGTCAAAATTTCAATGCTTCAATTGCAGGAAGATGGGACACTATGCCGCACAATGTTCTCACAAACATGAGAAGGAAAATAAGAAGAAACACCATGCACATGCAGCTGAAGTTGAAGAACACAAACCCAAAGATGAATAATTTGTATTCATTTCAACACTCACTAAAACCATCACTCAAGGAAGCAATACCTGGCTCATAGATAGCGGTGCTTCCAAGCACATGACCAGATTCATAAACTCTCTATCAAAATTAATAGAAAATGACTTCTCACTTCAAGTGGTGCTTGGAGACAATTCCAAGCATGCAATCAAAGGCGTTGGAGAAGCCTCCTTACAACTTGACTTAGGTAACCCTATTTCAATCAAAGATATACTATTTGTACAAGGTTTAAAGAGGAATATTTTATCTATTTCATATTTAGAAGATAAAGGTTTTAGGGTGGCTTTTGTGGATGGCCAAGTCCTTCTATGGCTCAAGAATTAAAGAATAAATAAAGCCACCGTGATTGGTGTCTGAGAGGGAGGAATGTATAAGTTGAAGGGACACCAAGAACAAGCCCTTGTACATAATAGTGTTAGTTCCTGTGAAATATGACAATGAAGAGTTGCTCACTTGAACTATAGATCATTACCCCTTTTGAAAAAAATGGTTATAGGTCTACCAAAAATCCAGATAGACCATGATGGAGTATGCAAAGGTTGTGCACTTGGAAAAAATGTCAAGGGAAGATTTACAAGCAATGATAGCAAATGTACAGGTATTTTGGAAATCATACACTCTGATGTATGCAAACAGATGACAGTGCCATCACTTGGCAACTTTGTATACTATGTTTTGTTCATATATGACTATTCCACGAAGACATGAATCTACTTCTTGAAAGAAAAAGATGAAGTCTTTAACAAGTTTCAAGAATTCAAGGATTTAGTTGAGAATCTCTCTGAGAGGAAGATTAAAGTTTTGAGATCTGACAATGCAGGTGAGTACACCTCAAAGGAGTTTAAATATTTTTTCTAAGAAGCTGGGATTAAGAGGGATCTTACAACTCCCTAAAACCCCCAACAAAATGGGGTTGTAGAAAGAAAGAATAGAAACATCATAGAAGCAATAAAAGCGATGATACATGACCAGGGCCTACCCATGCACTTATGGGCATAATCATCCAGTATGGGTGTATACGTACATAACAAAACCCCTCTTAAGATATTGGGGAACAAGACACCTGAAGATGTGTTCACTTGAAGGAATCTAGAAGTCATTCACTTGAGGATTTTTGGTTGTCCGGTGTTTATAAATGTTCCCAAGGAAAAGAGAACGAAATTGGAACCTTCGGGAAAGAATGGAACATTTGTTGGATACAGTGAGACTTCGAAGGCCTATAGAATTTATATTCCAGGGTAGAGACAAATCAAGATCAACCGGGATGTAACATTTGACGAAGATGAAGCCTTCAAAATATCTAGGGAATCTAACATAGATGAGTACCAAATAGAGAAAGAGGCTCCCAAATATGCAGCCATGGTAGACTCTTCACCTAAAGAAACCATCCTAGAACTCCATAATGATATGGTAGAGTCAGAAAGACCTGTAGACCTACTTGAAGAAGCTGTGGCTACCAGGAAGAGACCAAATTCGCTTCGGAACACCTTGCAGGAAGATGAAGGACATGAAACTCCCAAAGGCTCCTTTAGAGAGAGCAAGAGACCACATAAATTTTCTAGCTATGTGGCACTAATGAGCAACATCATGGATTCATAACCTTCCACTTTTGAAGAAGTTGCTGAGAAGCCAGAATGGAAGGATTCCATGATGGAGGAGTATCATTCCATCATGAAGAATGATGTATGGGAGGTCGTTCTGAGACCAGAAGGAAAGTCAATTGTGACTTTCAAATGGATCTACAAGATCAAGCATGCTGCAGACAACATCATAGAGAAGTAAAAGGAAAGTTTTGTGGCTAGAGGTTTCTTCAAAAAAGAGGGAGAAGACTATGACGAAACCTTTTCTCTTGTATAAAAATACACTTCCATTAGATCAATCATTGTGATTGCTTCCATAATGGGATGGAAATTTCACCAGATGGACGTCAAGACTGCGTTCTTGAATGGTGTAATAGAGGAAGAAGTGTACATAGAACAACCATAAGGCTTAGTGATCCATGAGAAGGAGTCCCATGTGTGAAGATTGAAGAAGGCCTTGTACGGGCTGAAGCAAGCACCCAGGGCATGGTTGAAGCAGGCCCCCAACCCTCAGGTCGAGGTCCGCACATGATCTTTCAATTTCGGCCCTTAGAGTCTGACTGGTTCTTTTATTTCCTCTCGGAAATTCCTTACACACCCAACTGAGTGTATTTCATAGGTCCTTCTGAGTTATGCTCACGTGATCTTTGCACTGGCATGAACTCCATGATCAACATCCAACTGACATTAGGACTTTCTTCTTTTCCTTTCGAGATACCGGATTTCGCGAGTTCGTGAATCCTGTTGTCGAGCGTCTTACCTCTTCGACCTCTGAAACCAGAAATACCAAACAGATGAATTTTCTTGCCACTTATTTCGGCTTTCTAAAACTTGAGTGGACGACCAACACACATCCCTCTTTCCTTATGATTTTCCGGTTTCTGAAATTTCTCCCCTTATGATATTTCGAAATTTTCCCCGACGTTTGACCAACCCTATGACCTTCGTCACACGTGTCCTCCAACAAGTACCTGGGACCCTGCCTTTTCGACTTCCTACTTCTCGCGATTTTGGGAGTTGCGATGACGTGCAACTCTACCTCTCAACTCTCGGAGTCCCGAAACCTGAATTGCCGTAATCCCAAAAATCCACTTTAAGTTCTATCGCGCTTTCTGACTTTGGGATTTCCCTTTCACTATGTCTCGTCCCTTGTCATCAGGATTCCCGGTATGCCGAACCCTGAAATACTGAAATGGTGTTATCCCACTTCTAAGGAGATCAACGACTGTGGTTCTTCCCTTGATCCGATGGCTGGCGGAATTTCACGTACCGGGAGTTCGTGATGCTCTCGATTCTAATAATTGTCTCCTCGAGATCCCGCATCCAGAAATGCCGAAACGTTCTTCTGCAACTTCTTCACGTTTCTCGATCTTGGAGCTTTTGATGTGGAGTGCTCTACTCCTTGTCAACGGAAATGCTGAAATGCCGATTCCTGAAATGCCGAAAAAATGTCCTGCCGCGATTTCTGATTTCGGACTTTCCTCCCTCCTGTGTCCCAATCACTCGTCCTCAGGACCTCCGAAACCCCAGATTCCAAAGTTCTGAAATTTCGACCTTTTCGCTCTTTGCCTTTATACACGAAAACTCTTTTCGCGTTTCAGGGATTTGATCAACCAAAGGTTTCGTCCACACTTCGGACTTATGACCCCCGAAATGCCGAAATGATCTTGACAGTGCAATGATCGAAATCAATGGTCCACATTAAATCCTACCTTTCGAAGGTGGATCTGTCCAACGCTTAACTTCCCCGCAACTTTCTTGGATCCTACGGTCCTCGCTATTTCGGGAGTTCTCCTCGGAGAATTCTGACCGTTCAATTTCCTCCTCAAGAACCTCTGGTTCAAAATCGACTCTGCGATCCTTCTATGGGACGTGACTTCTACACACAACTTGGGCTTCCTGATTTCTCTTGAATGATTCAAAGGCCCTAACCCTTCTGAGCTTTCTTCGCAACTCAGGTCTTCAAGGAGTCTTCTGCATGCAGTCCTTACGACGATCCTCCAAATACTTCAACGTACTTGAACTCCCGACTCTGTGCACTTTCTCGGCAACAACAGTCCTTCAATCTCTCAACCTTTGTTGATAAGTTCTAAGGTCTCAACCTGCCTGCGCACACCTTGCGCGGCTTCTGTGCTTGTCTTTCACTTCTACTGGAATGAGAACAATGGTATCCCTCTTGAGCTTTCAGAGATAAACTCTGAACCTTGTCAATGCACACCTTGCGGACACTTCCACTGCACTCCTTGCAGGAACTTCTCTCACTCAGGAAGAGAAACAATTGAAACTCATTCTCTCTCTCTCTCTCTCTCTCAGTTTTCAAACATCCAACATGAAAACATACATTCACACATAGCATAATAAAAAATGCATGATAGAGAGAATAAAACAACCATAAGCATAACATTCAACATGTATACACAGAAAGCATTATAACACCATGAGTCTGAATCAAAGCTTATATTAATTTAGAACTTTTGTACATGGGTTCTTCTCTACAAATATCTGCTTCTTCTCTATGCTAATGTACTTAATGATCTAATTCTGATCAATACAATGATACAAAGGTGAGGGTGTCTATAGTCGTTTTCCCTCCTGTTCCTAAAACTGTCTAATCTGGAATTTAAATCTACCTACTTTCATTAACTATGCATAAATGCCTCTACCTCCTATAGATGAGAGTGAATCGCTCATGATCCATTTACAATACACAAGTACGCTTCCCTTTAACCATTATATTAATGCTTCAAAACATTTCCAAAACATGTAAAATGTGTGTTGCACTTTCCAGCTGTCTTCTGCCTTCATGCTCGCTTGGCTGGCTGCTTGCGATGCTCTTGCATCATACTCTCTTGCTTGAAAATTTTCATGAACTCCTATTCATGAGCTCTTGCATGGTCTGTCCATGCTTCTGAATTTCTACTTCATCCTCCCAATTGGCATCTTCAACTGGATGTCCCTTCCATTTGACCAAGTATTCAAAATACTCTTTCCTCTTAGTCCTCCTGCTGACCCTCTTATCAATTATACTTTCCATCTATGGCTTTGTAGCTACAGGCATTTGTTTAGTCCACTGAACCTCTGTCTGTTCACTGTATGCTCCTGCTTCTTCATCTCTGTAAGGGTACAAATCTGAGATGTTGAATATCGGTGAAAATTCCGATCCCATCGGGTAATTCAATCTCATATGCGTTTGCCCCAAATTTCTTCACGATCTTGCATGGTCCAATCTTCTTCATATTCAGTTTGTTATATGTTCCCCTTGGGAACCTTTCTTTCCTCAGATGTGCAAGAATCAGATCACCGACTTCAAATTGAAGTTCTCGCCTGTGTTTATCTTCTCTGCGCTTGTATTCTTGATTCAAATTCTGCAATCGCTCCTTGACTTGGTTATGAAGCTCCTTCATTGCTTCTGCAAAATCCTCTGCACTAGAACTCCTGAATTTAGTTTGTTTCGAATATTTCAATTCAGAAACTCCTCTTGGTTGCATTCCATACACAATTTTGAATGGACTCCGCCCTGTGCTTCTGTTAAATGAATCATTGTAAGAAAATTCCGCCTGTGGCAGAATGTGATCCCACTGACTGTGGTGTACAGTCACTAGGCTCCTTAGCAAATATCCAAAGCTTCTGTTTACAACTTCTGTTTGCCCATCCGTCTGAGGATGATAAGCTGAGCTAAATGAAAAATTTGTCCCCAGCTTCTTCCATAAAGTCCTCCAGAAATGTCCCACGAACTTGGTATCTCGATCTGAAACTATACTTCTTGGTAAGTCGTGAAGTCTGACAACTTCCTTGAAAAACAGGTTCGCAATATGAGTTGCATCGCTGGTTTTATGACATGGTATGAAATGTGCCATCTTTGAAAATCTGTCTACCACCACAAAGATTGAATCAATTCCTCTTTGTGTCCTTGGCAGCCTTAATACAAAATCCATGCTCATTGCATCCCATGGCCTTTCAGGTATGGGTAACAGCTGGTATAACCCTGTGTTCTACCTTTTTCCCTTTGTGTGCTAACAAATTCTACCTCTGTCCACAAATATTTTGACATCGGTCCTCATCCTCGGCCAAAAATATGAGCCATTTAATTTCAAGAACGTTTTGTCATGACCGAAATGTCCACCCAATCCTCCACTATGTTTTTCTTTCAACAGATTCTCCCTCATGGAGCATTTTGGAATACATAATTGATTGCCTCCGAATAATAATCCATCCTGGATCATATATTCAGTCCACTGGCTTCTGTCCCTGAGAATTGGATTCTCATATGCCTCATATGCCTCTTTAAAATCCAGATCATCTCTGTACATTTCTTTGAGATTATCAAAACCCAAAGTTTTGACTCTAAATTCCTGCATAAGCAAACATTTCTTGCTCAAAGCATCAACAACTTTGTTAGCAGTTCCAAAAATATGTTTAATTACAAAAGTAAAATTTTGCATGTATTCAACCCATTTAACATGTCTTTGGTTCAACTTCTTCTGTTGAGTCATGAATTGTAAGGCATGATTATCACTGTACAAAACAAACTCTTTAGGAACCAAATAATGTCTCCATTTCTTCAGCGCTTGTATGACTGCATAAAATTCTTTGTCATATGTGGAGTACTTAACCTTTGCTTCATTCAGTTTCTCACTGAAGTATGTGATTGGTCTATCGTCTTGGCTCAAGACCGCTCCTATGGAAAATCCGCTTGCGTCACATTTGACCTGAAACGTCTTGTTGAAATCTGGCAACACCAAAATTGGTTGTTCAATAATATTCCTTTTCAACAGATTGAAACTTTTCTCTGCTTCCTCTGTCCAGTGAAAATATTTATGTCTTTTCTTCACCGTGTCCATCATTGGTGCGCTAATCCCACTGAAATTTTGGATGAATTTCCTGTAGAAACTAGCTAATCCATGGAAGCTTCGAACCTCAAATACACTTTTCGGTGATGGCCAATTTTTAATTGCCTCTACCTTTTCCGGATCCATCTTCAGCTCATTTGCAGAGATAACAAAACCCAAATAAATGAGTTCTGTCCTCATAAATGTTGATTTCTTCATATTTATCAGCAACTTCTCTTGCTGTAATATCCTCATCACTGTAGCTAAATGCTTCAAATGCTCTGCTTCTGTTTTGCTGAAAATTAATATATCGTCCAGATATACAATGACGAACTTCCCGATAAACTCTTTTAGGACTTCATTCATCAATCTCATGAAAGTGTTGGGCGCATTTGTTAAGCCAAACGACATAACAAGCCATTCATACAACCCTTCATTTGTCTTGAATGCTATCTTCCATTCATCACCTTCTCTCATTCGAATTTGATGACATCTTCTCTTCAAATCAATCTTTGAAAAAAATTTCGCTCCACTCAAGCAATCCATCAAATCATCCATCCTTGGCAAATGAAATCTATATCTGATGGTAATCTTGTTGATTGACCTCGAGTCTGTACACATCCTCCAACCTCCATCTTTCTTTGGGCTGAGCATTGTTGGAACAACGCACAGACTCAAGCTCTCTCTAACCAATCCTTTGTCCATTAAATCCTGGACTTGTCTCTTGACCTCTTCATTCTCCCGTGGCGTCAATCTTTACGCTGCTTTGTTTGGTAAACTAGCTCCAGGTATAAGATCGATGTGATGACTTATACTTCTGATCGATGGCAACGAACAAGGTAGTTCGTCCACTACTATATTAGCAAACTCTTCCAACAACTTCTGGATTTCCTCTGGTAAATCATCCACTCTTGTACTGGTTAAAACAATTCTAGGCTTCCTGACCACGATGAATTGTGTATCTTTCTTCTTCTTAACCTCTTTAAGAAGTTCCTTCCCACTCATGAGAAGTACAGTTTTTCTCACCTCTGGTTTCACTTCTTTATCCTTAATTAGCAACAACATGTGAGTTCTCGCATTCTTCTTCAGGGTGTATGTGTTCTTTCTCCCATCATGAATCACATTCCTGTCATATTGCCATGGTCTACCTAGAAATAGATGACAAACATCCATGGGAACGACATCACATAATATTTCATCCTTGTATCCTCCTATTTTAAATTCAACTAAACATTGTTTAGTGACATTTACCGGATGTCCTTTTTGTAGCCACGAAACTCTGTATGGGCTTGAATGTTCAATAGTCTTCAACTCCAGCTTTTCTACCATCTCTGTAGAAATGAGATTGTCTGTGCTACCACTGTCCACAATGACTTTGCATACCCTGTCTTTGGTCTTGCAAGCAGTCCAAAAAAGTCTGTTCCTTTGGGTTGGGTTCTCTGCCTCCTTCTTTGGCATTAAGAGAACTTTTCTCATCATCAAGGATCTTCCACCCTTAGCATCTTCTGCCTCAACATTCCATCCTTGTGCTTCGACAATGTGATTTTCACCTCCTTCTTTCTTTCTATCTGGACATTCATAGGATTTGTGTCCATTTTTTCCACAGGTAAAGCATTTTATTTCTCCACCTTTGCCTCTTCCTCTTCCTCTGGTTCAAGGAAAAGTAGTTCTATCAGCATACTGTCCTCTCTATGAGCTTCCACCTCTCTCAGTTTGAGTTTGAGGTTTCTTCCACTCTTCTTTAGGTTTCTGATTCTTGTCCTAGGCAATTGTTTTTCCTCTGGTTTGAATTCTACCTCAGCCTCTTTGACCTTGCTTTCAGCTCAACTTCTCTTCATCTTTCAGAGCCATATGATAAGCATCCTCCACATTCTGAAGGCTCATCATGCTCATCTCATCCTGAATGTCATATCGCAAACCATTCATGTACCTGGAAACCTTTTCATCATCACTTTCCTGATGACCTGCTCTGATGTTTATCCTGTAGAACTCTTAAGTGTATTCTTTCAATGACATCAACTTCTATCTCAAATTCTGCATTCTCCAAAATAGAGTAATTGGATAATCCTTGGGTATGAATTTGGCTTTCATCTTCACAACCATTCTATCCCAGCTTTTGATTTTTTGCTTGCCTTTGCAACGTCTGTCAGCCTGTAGTTCATCTCACCACAATGATGCATGTGCTTTAAGTCTTGTGACATCATGTTTGACCTTCTTGTCTTCCTCAATATCCTCATAATCAAAATATTTATCCAAAGCTCTAATCCAGTCCAGAAGTTCTTCTACATCCAGGTTTCCTTCATATACTAGGATGTCCATTTTCGCTCTGGCACCTATCCTCGCAACAGCCCTAAATAGGCAATCATCTGCTGCATCTTCGACTACAACTTCTTCTCCCTCATTTCCAGCTTCATTTTCATTTTCAGCCTTGCTGATATCCCCAACATTGATTGTGCGCCTCTGTGTTGTCTCCATGGAATCAAGCCTAGCACATAGTTCACACATTTCCCTTTCCACTGTTGGATCAGGCATTGGCCTCTCTCTCCTTCTTGGTGGTATGGCTGCAAATATTTTCTCTTTTCTCTACTACAGAAAGCAAAGAACTCTTACTCACTCTGATACCACACTGAGGCAGACCCCCAACCCTCAGGTCGAGGTCTGCACAGGATCTTTCAATTTCGGCCCTTAGAGTCTGACTGGCTCTTTTATTTCCTCTCGAAAATTCCTTACACACCCAATTGAGTGTATTTCACAGGTCCTTCTGAGTTATGCTCACGTGATCTTTGCACTGGCATGAACTCCACGATCAACATCCAACTGACATTGGGACTTTCCCCTTTTCCTTTTGGGATACCAGATTTCGCGAGTTCATGAATCCTGTTGTCGAGCGCCTTACCTCTTCGACCTCTGAAACCCAAAATACCAAACACACGAATTTTCTTGCCACTTATTTCGGCTTTCCGGGACTTGAGTGGACGACCAACACACGTCCCTCTTTCCTTATGATTTCTCAGTTTCCGAAATTCCTCCCCTTATGATCTTTCAGAATTTTCTCTGACGTTTGACCAACCCTATGACCTTCGTCACACATGTCCTCCAACAAGTACCTGGGACCCTACCTTTTTGGCTTCCTGCTTCTCGCGATTTCGGGAGTTGCGATGACGTGCAACTCTACCTCTCGACTCCCGGAGTCCCAAAACCCGAATTGTCGTAATCCCAAAAATCCACTTTAAGTTCTATCGCGCTTCGGGACTTCAAGATTTCCCATTCACTATGTCCCATCCCTTGTCATCTAGATTCCCGGTATGTCGAACCACGAAATACCGAAATGGTGCTATCCCACTTCTAAGGAGATCAACGGCTGTGGTTCTTCCCTTGATCCGACGGTTGGCGCGATTTCGCATAACGAGAGTTCGCGTACCGGGAGTTCATGATGCTCTCGATTCCAATCACTGTCTGCTCGAGATCCCGAATCCCGAAATTCCGAAACGCTCCTCCGCAACTTCTTCACATTTCGCAATCTCAGAGCTTCTGATGTGGAGTGCTCTACTCCTTGTCAACGAAAATGCCAAAATGTCGATTCTCGAAATGCCGAAAAAATGTTCTGCTGCGATTTCTGATTTCGGACTTTCCTCCCTCTTGTGTTCCGATCACTCGTCCTCAGGACCTCCAAAACCCCGAATTCCGAAGTTCTGAAATTTTGACCTCGTCGCTCTTCGCCTTTATACATGAAAACTTTTTCGCGTTTCGGGGATTTGATCAACCAAAGGTTTCGTCCACACTTCAGACTTATGACCCCCGAAATGCTGAAATGATCTCGATGGTCCAATGATCGAAATCAACGATCCACATTAAATCCTACCTTTTGAAGGTGGATCTTTCCAACGCTTAACTTCCTTGCAACTTTCTTGGATCCTACGGTCCTCACTATTTCGGGAGTTCTCCTTGGAGAATTTCGACCATTCAGTTTCCTCCTCAAGAACCTCTGGTTCAAAATTGACTCTGTGATCCTTCTCTGGGACGTGACTTCTGCACACAACTTGGGCTTCCTACTTTCTCTTGAATGATTCAAAGGCCCTAACCCTTCTGATCTTTCTTTACAAATCAGGTCTTCAAGGAGTCTTCTGCATGCACTCCTTGCGGTGATCCTCCAAATACTTCAGCGTATTTGAACTCTCGACTCTGTGCACTTTCTCGGCAACAACAGTGCTTCAATCTCTCAACCTTAGTTGATAAGTTCTAAGGTCTCAACCTGCCTGTGCACACCTTGCATGGCTTCTGTGCTTGTCTTGCACTTCTACTGGAATGAGAACAACGGTATCCCTCCCGAGCTTTCATAGATAAACTCCGAACCCTGTCAACGCACACCTTGCAGACACTTCCACTGCACTCCTTACAGGAAATTCTCTCACTCAGGAAGAGAAACAATTGAAACTCATTCTCTCTCTCTCTCTCTCTCTCTCTCTCTCTCAGTTTTCAAACATCCAACATGAAAACATACATTCACACACAACATAATAACAAATGCATGACAGAGAGAATAAAACAATCATAAGCATAACATTCAACATGTATACACAGAAAGCATTATAACACCATGAGTCTGAATCAAAGCTTCATATATTAATTCATAACTTTTGTACATGAGTTCTTCTCTACAACTCTCTGCTTCTTTTCTATGCTAATGTCCTTAATGATCTAATTATGATCGATACAATGATACAAAGGTGAGGGTGTCTATAGTCGTTTTCCCTCCTGTTCCTAAAACTGTCTAATCTGGAATTTAAATCTACCTACTTTCATTAACTATGCATAAATTAATCTACCGCCTATAGATGAGAGTGAATCGCTCATGATCCATTTACAATACGCAAGTACGCTTCCCTTTAACCATTATATTAATGCTTCAAAACATTTCAAAAACATGTAAAATGTGTGTTGCACTTTCCAGCTGTCTTTTGCCTATATGCTCGCTTGGCTGGCTACTTGCGATGCTCTTGCATCAATGGTATGCTAGGATAGATGGATATTTGATGAGCTTGGGATTTACCAAGAGTGAGGTAGATCCTAACCTTTACTATAAGGTTGAGGATGGATTCCCATTGATCTTGGTTCTATATGTAGATGACTTGTTTGTAACAGGGGATGAGAAGCTCAACGATGGGTGTAAGAGGCATCTCACTTCAGAGTTCAAGATGAAGGATCTAGGTCTGATGCATTACTTTTTGGGATTGGAAGTGTGGCAGAGATCAGATGAGATTTTCCTTAGCCAAGTAAAATATATTGTTGAGATACTGAAGAAATTATGGATGATGGAATGCAAGTCCATGACCACACCCATGATGATAATTCTGAATCTCTTGAGTGACAAATATTCAGATTTGGTGGATCCCATGATGTACAGATAGTTGATTGGATCCTTGATGTACCTAGTTAACACTAGGACAGACATATGCTTTGAAGTGAATACCTTGAGTCAACACATGGTTGAACCTAGAGATGTACATTAGATGGAAACAAAGCATATGTTGAGGCACCTTCATGGTACAGTTGGATATGGATTGAGATATGTCTCGGGTGGAGATGTGAAGCTGCAGGGATATACAAATTCTTATTGGGAAAGGAGTGCAGTGGATCATAAGAGTACTTCTGGATGTTGTTTTACTCTAGGATAAAGCATGATCTCACGGTTGAGGAGGAAGCAGACATCAGTGGCACTCAGTACATCAGAAGCAGAGTATATTGCACCAAGTGTGGCAATTCGTGAAGCAGTGTGGCTCTGGAAGTTGCTAGCCGAGATATTTGATCTATAATTGGAGCCAAATTTGATACATTATGACAATCAAAGTTGCGTGAAGCTTAACGAGAACCTTGTATTCCATGACAGGTATAAGCATATAGAGATCAAATATCATTTCATTCGATACATGGTGTAGAGAGGAGCCGTGGAGATCTAGTACATATCCATGGATGAGAAGATAACAAACATTCTCACAAATCCCTTGTCAAGAGTGAAGTATGAGTACTTTAGGGACAAGCTTGGAGTGTTTCTGAATGTTCACCCTTGTTGAGAGGGAGGTGTGTTGTTTCTTCTCATGTCAAATAACCCTTCTGGCCAAGGGTTCCCTCGATCAGTCACGTGAGGTGACTGAGGGGATAATGCACTGTCAGACCTATTGAGAGAAGAAACATCACACAGGTAGTCGTAAGACTATGGAGAAGGCTATGTGACTCTGGACAATTGGTTCCCTGGTGTGAGGCTTGGAGGGTACCTAGAGACCTCTGAGGGAATTAGGAACTTCTAGAGCCATAGTGCTCTGGGACTTCCTAGCTGACCTGTGATGGAGCCTTGGTAGGGTAGTGGTGTAGCACGAGGGACCGCGATGCAGAGAAAGGGGCACACCACCTTGGATTGAGAAGGTTGATGGGAAATGAGAGACTTTAGGTTGGAGTGTTGTTGAGGTTTTGTACCTTGGCCTAGACCTTATTGGTACTAACAGAGGACCATAGTTGGATAGGAAGCTTTTTCCATGGTGGAGTAATAGCCCCATCTCGGAGGGACTCACTGCTGAGATATTATGGTGCAACACGAGGGACCACAATGCAGATAAGGGGGCACACTACCTTGGGTTGTGTAGGTTGATGGGGAATGAGAGACTTTAGGTTGGAGTGTTGTTGAGGTTTAGTAACTTGGCCTAGACCCTATTGGTACTGACTGTGGACCATAGTTGGCTAGGAAGATTTTTCCATGGTGGAGTAATAGCCCCAGCTCGGGGGTGACTCACTACTAAGAGATTATGAGCAGTGTGGTCTACGGCTGGGAGGAATTCGAAGGTCTATAGCATGTCTTCATAAAAGATAAGTGATATATATATATATATATATAGATTTCTGAATTGTTATGTGTTAAGCATAATTTTGCATATAAAATTATATGATGGAGTGGGTGTTGTTATATGGTATTAGAGGTTATGTTTATGGTGAAATCACTGGGAAATTGATGGAATTTCCCAGTACCCCACCATCTTAGTAGGCACTGGGTTGATCAGGTACACTACATTGCATTTAATAATGCATCACAACCAAAACAATCACTAGCAGCAACCACATTCACAAACGACACATCCATGTTTCTACCAGAGTGAGGGAGGAAGCTATCACAATTAGAATAGAGTGTGGTTACTTACATTGTAATTGATACCCACATTTAAACAATGTCCACCCTCTAAAGAATAATGAAAAAACTCATATTATAGAACAACCAAAAAAAAATTATGTACAAAGTGTTGAATGTCATGAATACTCAACTGCAAATGAGGACACATAACATTTGCGTCAATGAAAAAGGCCAGGCACACTTTGTCGGAAGAATCATCTAATCCCTTGAGAGAGTTGACGATAGGAGTTGAAGTGGGACGCTATGGAAGTGGGCGCCTGCCAGATTCTCTCTGAAAGAAGTTAGACATATACCATGCTAACCTTGATTTATTCTCCTCATCATGCATAAAATCTTTGTAACTGGAAATCAATTGACTATAAGCCTGCTACCAATATGAATTGGACAGTAACACTTTATCCTTCTCGGCCAATTTATTCATTGCATTATCCATCAACTACTTGCTCTTGATATTGTCATCTGCCTCAATATCAGACATTTGATTGGATCCTTGATGTACTTGGTTAACACCAGTCCAAACATATGATTTGCAGTGAATACCTTGATTCAACACTTGGTTGAACCTAGACATGTACATTGGATGGAAACAAATCATATGTTGAGGTACCTTCATGGTATGGTTGGATATGGATTGAGATATGTCTCGGGTGGAGATGTGAAGCTGCAGGGATATACAGATTCTGACTGGGCAAGGAGTGCAGTGGATTGGAAGAGTACTTCCAGATGTTGTTTTAGTCTAGGATCAAGCATGATCTCATGGTTGAGTAAGAAGCAGACATCAGTGGCACTCAGTACAACAGAATAAGAGTATATCGCACCAAGCGTGGCAAGCCATGAAGCAATGTGGATCTGGAAGTTGCTAGCCAGGATATTTGATCTATAATTGTAGCCAACTTTGATACATTGTGACAATCAAAGTTGTGTGAAGCTTACTGAGAACCCTATATTCCATGACAGGTCTAATCATATAGAGATCAAATATGATTTCATTTGAGACATGGTGTAAAGAGGAGATGTGGAGCTCTAGTACATATCCATGGATGAGAAGATAGCGGACATTCTCACCAAGCCCTTGTCAAGAGTAAAGTATGAGTACTTCAGGGACAATCTTGGAGTGTTTTCAAATGGTCACCCTCTTTGAGATGGAGGTGTGTTGTTTCTTCTCATGCCGACTAACCTCTCTGGGCAAGGGTTCCCTGGATCAGTCACGTGAGGTGACTGAAGGGGTAATTCAATGTCAGACCTGTTGAGAGAAGAAACATCACACAGGTAGTCGTAAGACTATGGCAGAGGCTATGTGACTCTGAACTATTGGTTCCTTAGTGTGAAGCTTAGAGGGTACCTAGAGACCTCTGAGGGCAGTTGGAACTTCTGGAGCCATAGTGCTCTGGGACTTCCTAGCCGACCTGTAATGGAGCCCTGGTAGGCTAGTGGTGTAGCATGAGGGACTGCGATGCAGAGAAGGGGGCACACTACCTTGGGTTGAGAAGGTTGATGGGGAAAGAGATACTTTAGGTTGGAGTGTTGATGAGGTTTGGTACCTTGGCCTAGACCCTAACTGTGGACCATAGTTGGCTAGGAATATTTTTCCATGGTGGAGTAATAGCCCCAACTCGAGGTGACTCACTACTGAGAGATTATGGTTCAACACGAGGGACCACAGTGCAGAGAAGGGGGCACACTACCTTGGGTTGTGCAGGTTGATGGGGAATGAGAGAATTTAGGTTGGAGTATCGTTGAGGTTTGGTAACTGGGTCTAGACCCTATTGGTATTGACTGTGGACTATGGTTGGATAGGAATATTTTTCCATGGTGGAGTAATAGCCCCAGCTCAATGGTGACTCACTACTGAGAGATTATGAGCAGTGTGATCTATGGTTGGGAGGAGCGTCAGAGGTATGCAACTTGTCTTCATAAAAGATAAGTGCCATGTTTATTTGTGGTTATATTGTGTAATTATATGTTAGTTTCTTTATAT
>JZKD02S0338861.1:232075-243116 GCA_000966675.3 Picea glauca | reverse complement strand
CGGGTTAGAAATCAAACATAAACTAATCAAACCATAAAAAGTTCATGAATTGGGATGGGAAAAGCATTCTCTTTATTACTTAAAATGAGTCAACTTACAAAAGTTGAGACCGGTCGCCGCTCCTTGAACCTGATCCTGGGCTCCTCTTCTTCTGTCCTTCAACTTCTTTGCTTTAAATCTCCTTTGGCATTAGGAAAGGCTAAAGGGTTGGGAAAATGGAATACGTAAATGGGTAGAGTTTCTTTGCTATATTTTTCCTCCTCCAAATGGTACCCCTACCCCTTCTTTTATAGGCTAGAAGGAGCTAGGTATTTGGACGAACCCTCGGCCATGCATGGCCGGGAGTTTCAGTTAACTCACCCATAGCTTTTTGTTCCATCGACAACTTTCCTTTTTTCATGCTTTTTTTGGTCCACGTGGGTTTTTTTGGGTCAGCCAGCGTGTACAGGCGTGCAGTAATGGGTTAGGGCGCATGGGCCTTTACACAAGAGGATTTTCAAGGAGTTGTTCAGCAGTGTTTTTGGCAAAGAAAGGATATGAGTTGACCTGATGCCAGGTAAGCATGTGTGGTGCAATTTAGGGTTATAACAGATGCCCCCGAATGTGTTAGGTCAGAAGAGTATCTAATGGCCGAAATACATTACCAATATTTACTGATGTGCCAAACGATTGAGCCCAAGGATTAGGAACCTGGAGGTGCCGTCTGCAAAATAACAAATGTCTCATCGAGGCGGGCATACCCATGCTCGGGATAAAAATAGAATCATGGCTACCAATCAAATACATTGTAGATCCATGTCAAATAACTATAAAGAGTATCCGCGAACAATACACAGCGGAGCTACATCTCAAAATCAGAAAGATATACATATAGAGTATCCATCTTCCAGAAGCTGATTCGACCTGATGGCTGGAGATGAGATCTTCATAGCTCGAGCAACAACTTTAAAATCTTCCAAAACTTGGGTAGGAGTGTAATATGAGTGTACGACTGCAGTACCCAGAGGTCTTCGACGGCTCGTCGGTCATGGATTTGATAATCTTGATGATCAGACTGAAGGCTTCAGTGATTTCGAACAAGGACTTGATTGGATGTTCAGGATGGTCGGGTATGCGGAAAAGAGACACATTGCAGAGGGGTCGAATCAGGCTTAGTGACAAACTTTCCTTGGAAAATAGCACAACAAGTGATGAGACTCAGACAACATATATGTTAATCATAAGTCTACAAAGCAGGAGGCAACACAAACTCTCCATATGTTTGGAAGAATAACCAAACGGTGGAGGACACAACTCTATATAGCGAGAAAAGCTTCCTAATGTCGTACTACATCCCATAGTCTGATGAACAAACAGACAGATGTGATTTATCCAAGGGCGACTCATTATGCTGCTAATAAAGAAAATACATTTCCCTTCCTCTTTTTGGGGTATGTTTGATTTTTTTGTTCTTTTCGATAATTTTGGAAAACTAATTAAGGAATATTATGTTACAATGGAGGAACGCGTATTGAAAACATAGAAGCTCAAGTCACAAGGACAAGACTGATATTCTAGTAAAATGATACTCGGGAAAATTCCTCTGGCGGCCAAAGGTGTTAAAACGCAGAAGAAAATTGTCACAAGGCTGGTGGATAAGGTATGAAAATGTGGTTGATAAAACACACAATGGTAACATCCTTCGATGTAAGTTTAACGAGCCCAGAGAAGGTAAGCTCGGTGGTTTTTCATATTTAGAGAGTCTAAAAAAACATAAAAGGAGACTCCATTGGGGTACCTTTTTCGAAGATAGTCTAGTCGGTTCGAAAAAGGGGTAAACTAGCACCGATTAGACGTCGATTCAAAACCGTTTTAACGAGTGTCACAAGGACAAGATCACTCGGCCATTTTTTCATTTTTAAGGAGTCTGAAAAAAGCTTAACTATGGACTCCATTAGGAATATTCTTCTAGACCAATTTAACGAGTGTGAAAGAATAAGGTCACTCGACGATCTTTTCAATTTTAGGGAGTCTGAAAAGAGCTTAACTATGGACTCCGTGGGGGTTTCTTTTTCGTAAGTTTAGTCCCTCAGGCCCAAAAAAGGGATAAAATTATACCTGAGAGTATTCTTCTAAAGAAAAAAAGTTCTATAGAGTATACCTTTGTTCATAAGTTGAACGTCTGGATCGAAAAAGGGGTAAACTACCGCCGGACAGACGTGACTTCAAATTTCAGTTTAACGAGCGTGAAAGGCCACAAGATCGCTCAGCAATCTTTTCATGTTTAGAGGGTCTGAAAAAGGCTTAAAAGGAGACCCCTTATTTTTGGGAGTCCTGAGGGTGAGACAAAGAGTGAAGAAGAATCATACAAATGAGGCTCAAACTCATATTCAGGAAAGACTATATAGACTCCCGAGCCTATAGTGTTTTAGAAACGACATGGACACCATAATGCAACCAGGACCTACCTAGGGCATCCATGTTCTGGTAAGCTCTACCGCCAAGTTGCGACACTTTTGAAGCAGATATGATGGTTTCGTGTCACAAACTAATGGGATCGATCCTATAGTAGAGGAAAAAGACAACGAGACACAAAAGTCGAGGTAGTAACCTAACCTATATGCTCAAGTTGATTCTTGGAAAAAATTTCATGGACCATCAAAATTTTCTAAAAACTCAAAAAAAGTGTCCCAATACCCGATCAAATCCCTCCCATATAACTCCTGAATCACTCTAAATGGTTTTTGGTATAAAGAAACTGATAAGGGAGGCCAAAAAAGTGACAAAAAGAGGCCAAAAAGTCTATAAATAGAAGCTGGCAGCTCATTATCACCATTGCTGATTTGGAAATTGACTCTGGAGCCAAAAGACCCCCTTTGCTAAAAACGGTGATCCCGGGAGCTACAGTGGATGAAATGAACTTCCGCTTGGACCAAGTAAGTACAAGCTCCCTTATCTAGCTATTCAATTCCTCAATTTTGCATTTGCTTTGATTTTTTGGGTGGGCATCGACCTTTAAAAGGTCGGCCTTAGGTACACGTGGGTTGTCTCTGGACAGGCCGCGTGTACACTCAGGCAGAGTAAAGTTTTCCCGCGTGTACACGCGACTGTCGCCTCTACAATGTGCGTGGACCCCCCTTTTGTAGAAAAAAGAGAACCAAAGGGAAAGTACTGACCCTCCTGAACTTTGTTGTGTTGGCAGGATGTATGTACAGTGGAGGGAAAGGGAGCATGAAGCAATCAGTGAGTTGGTTGGGGAGATCCGAATGTCGTGGCCGTGTTGATGCAATGTGGTTTACTTAAGTTCTTCCTGTATCCATTTATGCGAGTGCAACCAAGGCTACTGAATGCCTTGATTGACTACTGGCACCCTGATGCAGAGGCCTTCATGCTAGAGGGGCAATCACTGGTGCCCACCACCGAGGATATCTATTTTTTGACTGGCCTCTCAAGGAGAGGGGAACCAGTCAACTTCAGGACGTTTCCTACGGGACCGAATAAGATATCGAAACTGATAGTCGAGCACTGTGAGGCTGGGACTGACCATGCGGGCTCCTAGGTACCCATCAGTAAGATCACTAACCTATCACTGCAGGCAATATTATTACTGATTGGGTGGATTACCAGTTCAGCAGCCTTGCATCAAGTGTCTTGCGCACAGATGAACTGTGCTATCTAGTGCTTGAATGCACATATTTTTGACTGGAGTACGACACTGCTCGAGTGCATGAAGAGGCAATTGACAGATTGCCGACAACAGACACAAAGGAACTTTGGGTTCGGGACAATTTTGTGTTCATTCTTCTTTGAGAGAGTTCCGAGCTTTAGTCCTCGGGAAGTAGTACGAGGACATCATGCCTCTTTTCCTGCAGTGTGTAGATGGCAGTATTACTGCCATGACAGGGTGGTGGAAGGGCCAATGAGTCCTTCGATGATAACTTCTTTGCGTGGCTGTCACGACAGATCCCTGTGATCGAGGATTACCCATATGCAGGGATAGATTTTTCTAGAGATCCTGAGATACCCGTGCCTCCTGGTGAGGAGCGAGGGGAGATGGGTAAGTCTCCACCTTTGTAGTTTTTTTGTTTGCATATGTAATTTTTATGTCATTTTTGTTATATATATCATTTTTTTTTTTTTACCAGAGTATTTGACGGGTATACGTTTGTTGCATGTAGATGTGGGACCCGTGCAACCTGCCGATTATGCATGGAACATGCGTCATCCACGGCCAGAAGCCACAACTGTCGTCGTCGGGGTAGCAGCAGTAGCAGGGAACCTCCCAGCCGGGGAGGCTGAGAGGGTCCTTAGACGAGTTGAGCGGAACTTCACTGCACTCACTCACACAGTCCCGATGGCAGAGATAGAGGACCTGCCACCATCTATGCAGCCTCATGTAGTGGGGGCACCTTGGACGTGGTTCCGATTGTTTAGGTGTTTATCCCATGTTGTGGACTATTATAATAGGGCCCATAGGCCCTGAACTTATTTAGACTTTTTACGTGCCACGAGCACTTACTTGTATATATTTTTGAGGGCATAAGCCCTGTGACTCATTATTAGTCCCATTTTTTAGGCGCTTGCATCCATCTATGTACTCTGGTTGTTTTATGATGTTATATATGGTTTTTTGATCTTTTTTGTCTTATGGATCATGTGTGCAAAAATGTATTTACATGCTTATGTCAATGTTCTTTCATATGTGTGCAAGATGCCAATCTAAAATTTGATTAGCTAGAGTATCTGTAATTTGGTTTAATCTCCTAGGAACATGAAAATATGTAATATAATCAAAATTTCGTTCTAAGAGACATACCCTAAGGAATCGTCAGTGTAAAGTTGGATCATGAACCCGGTATACTCTGTTTAGTTGCGACACAACTAGTTGAGTGTCGAGATAGACCCAAAGATGAGAGATACTCAATGACAAGGCATCACGAAGCAACTCAATAATTGCACTATACTCGGCGACATTATTTGCAGTGTCACCTAAGCATATACCTCCGGAAGATAACAACTGGCCCTGAGGTGTAAATATTATCCAAGTTGCAGAGGCAAGCCTCCGAGTTTGCCGACTAGCACCGTCTGCATACCCAACGAACACCTCAGAATCACTTGACATCTGCCATATTGATGAAAGATAACATCAATGACACGTCCATAATACTTAAGAGAAACTAAAAAGTAATAGTACAAAGACTTTACATATGTTACAAAAAGTTACCCACAGTGACCTACCTATGAGTAATACTTCTTGAGGTAGAGCCCATTTCTAGGCTCCTCCAAAGCATTCCCTTCAAAATCAACTAGATGATAATCACCCTTTTTTAAAACCTCTTTTATGATGAAGGGTCCGAACCACATGGGTTTGAATTTGCCTACCCCCAGGGGGTCCTTATCTTGGTCATAGACCAAGACAAGGTTTCCTTTAGAGAAAATCTGAGGACGAACGGACCTATCATACTGACACTTGACCTTATGTTTGTGAGCCTCGTTGGCCAGGGCCGCATCACGACGCTGCTCATTGAGCTGCTCAAGGTGTACTAACCATTCTTCAAGTGGAGAAGTGTCTGGAAATAATTGTACTGCCAATTTTAGATATCGGATCTGACATTCGATGGGAAAGACTGCCTCCAACCCATAAACGAGTTGAAAAGGTGAGAAACCGGTTGCAGTCTTAACACATGTTCGGTAAGCCCATAATGCCGAGTATAACATCAAATGCCAATTTGACTTGGTTGAGTTGATAGTTCGCTGTAGAATAGTCTTAAGAGTTTTGTTTACAGCCTCTACCTGCCCATTGGCTTGGGGGTAGTAAGGTGATGAATTCTCTTACCGTAACCCAAGCTTTGATGTTAATTCGGTCATCATTTGGTTTTGAAAATGACTGCAATGGTCAGTGACAATCTCTCTCAGGATGCCAAACCTTGCTATGATCTGGTTGAATAAGAAGAGAGTTGCAGTCTCTCCATCATCTTTAAACATTGGCATAGCTTCGACCCACTTAGTGAAGTAGTCGATAGCTATGATGATATAGTGGTTCCCCCTTGCTGAAGGGGGGTTGCAGGTAGTGTAATAAATCCCCCACTTGGTGAAAGGACCAATCGTGATGACAGGAAACATAGGAGCGGGATGCACCCTCATCTTTCAAGAGAAGACTTGGCATGGATGGAACTTCTTGACCGATTCTATACAATCTTTGATAAGTGTCAGCCAGAAGTAACCTGCTCGTAGAATCTTTTGGGCTGTTGCCAGCCCAGAAAATGACCGCCACAAGCTCCGGTATGGAAATCGTTGAGCACGATGACTGCCTCCTCATGTGTGATACATCGACATAAGATGCAGTCTCCACCTCTCTGATACAATGTATCATTGAGTATGAGATAATTCTTAGCCTGATGGCGTATACGTCGACGCTCATCAAGAGAAACAGAGGTGGGGCACTTCAAATTCTGGAGATAGATAAGTATATCTCTGTACCAGGGATCTAAAGATGTGATCAAAAACATATCTCCCCGGATAGGCGATTCTTCAGACACAATGTCACTTGAATCAACCGGAAATTCTGAAATAAGCTCTGCGAAGACCAATGACTTTTTGGACTTTGTTGAAATGAAGTCTAAGTCAAATTCCTGGAGGATGACTATCCATCTACTGATTTTTCTGCCTATAACCCATCGTGTCAACATGTACTGGAATGGATTCACGACAACAATGACGGTGGTCTTGCGAAACAGAACATAATGACGAAACCGTTGAACAACATGAACTGCTGCCAACGCAAGTTTTTCGATATGAGATTAATTGAGTTCCGGTCCTATGAGGCCTTGACTCAGGTAATAGATCACGTATTCTGAGAACGAATCATCTTCCTGAACTAAAACCATGCCAATGGTTGACTCTGCGACAGCCAGATATAATAAGAAATCTTTGTTATAGTTAGGTGGCCATAGCAGAGGTGCAGTTGCGAGGGCGTGTTTTAATGCATCGAAAGAGCGTTGAGTGTCTTCATCCCAGAAAAAGGGAACATCTTTCTTCAGTAAACGTATAAAGCCCTTGGTGATTTCGGCATAGTTGGCGATGAAGCATCGTAAGAAGTTTGCCTTGCCTTGTAGACTCTGAAGTTGTAGGATTGTGCGTGGGGGGGGGCAACTGGATTATTGCCTCCATCTTGAGAGGATTGACCATGATCCCTGTTGTTGATACAATGAAACCTAACAAACATCCTGACATTACGCAGAAGCTGCACTTGTTTGGATTCAAGCTAATCCTAAAGTAGCGACAACATTCGAAGATTAGTCTAAGGTGTGTAGGATGATCCGTTCTCTTGTGAGATCATGATGCTAAATCATCTAGATATGCCTCGAATATATGCTTGAGATCATGAAAAGTGAAAGACATGGCCCACTGGAAGGCGGCACCATCATTTTTAAGACCAAAAGGCATCTTATGATATGTGAATGTGCCCCACGGACAAATGAATGTTGTTTTGTGTTGGTCTTTGGGTTTGATTTGGATTTGATTATATCCCGAAAAAACGTCCATGAAAGAAAAGGCTTTGAAACCAGCACATTCATCAATGATCTGGTCGATGAACGGTGTTGGAAAATTATCTTTGGGACATGCCTTGTTCAAATCACGGAAATCGGTACATACACGAATCATGCCTTGTTTTTTATTGACCGGCACAGGATTTGACACCCATTGAGTCAAATGGATAGGATAGATAAAACCTGCCTTTAGCAATTTCTCAACCTCAATCTTGATGGCTGCTACTTTCTTGGGATTAACTAGATGAAGTTTCTGTCAAACAGGCTTGGCATCAGGATACGTTGTGATTTCATGTTCAACTATTTTTGGATCGATACCTGGCATTTCTTCATAAGACCAGGCAAAAACGTTGCAGAATTATTTGAAAAGATCCGTGTAGATTTGAATCTCTTCGGAGGAGCAATATGCTCCAACGAAGATGTTCTCCACGATGCCAGGGTTTCGGGAGATGTTGATTGGTATAGTTTCAGCGATAGTTTCCATATTGCCCTCATCATAAATTTCATGTGTAGCTAGGAGGTTAATAGGACACAACTGATCTCCCGTCATGGTCATGGTGAATTCTCCTGCTTCGATTCAGCTTAACTCTGGGAGAAAATATGATCTGTGATGAAGATCTTCCCAAGGTTTGTCCAGACTATTCATTGCTTCGATTACTACTTCGTCAGAAGGCAAGACTAAGTCTAACAAATCAACGTTAGCGAGAGAACCCTGAGCCCAAATAGGCTCTAAAAGTGGATCTAACTCTTGTGCATGAGTCGGATCAGTGTTAGCTGAAGCTTGCTGGACTAAAGAGTACGCTACTTCAGTGGCAGACAAGGGCATGGACATGCCGGGGTGCCCTGTCTCATCCATCGTGGCTGATGGGGAAGGAAGAATCCATGGATCCTCAAAGTAAGTCATGCAGAACGACGAAACTTGAAAAATCTCAACCTTATGGTGATTAGATATAAATTTGACATCGCCCTGCGGAGGTGGGTAATTGAAGGTACCCATCAAATATGGGCACAAACCAACTCCTACGTTGACGATACCTGGTTGAGGATTATCAATCATCGGGACCGTGGATGCCCCCAAAGCTGGGTTAGGTCTGGAGAAAGATAATTGATCAATGGTCACTATCTGACCCTCGTGTGGAAACAACAAGACCCAGAAAACTGTAGCAACCACAACTTGCATAGCATAAGTCTAACTCCATCCTAACAAGAGGTTATAGTCAAGGGGAGCATCGACTACCTCTACTTCGACACACATGGTCTTCCCTCCTAACTGCACGGGGAAAGAAGGAACGATTCCATGTGGTCGGAACGAACGACCGTCAAAAGGAGTGAGGAGAGTAGGTGATGGAGACAAAACAGGATGGCCAATGGCCTTCCAACATGCCAACGACATAACACATGTCGAGGCGCCCTCCTTGACCACCGTGCAGAAGATATTCCGTGTAAAAGTTTTCGTGGGGTAAGCCACTACTATTTGAAACACTACGTGGTAAGGAAGATGAGGTTTTAAGTTGGTTGTATCTAACATGATGGTACCTGGATTACAAGTCTCAGTAGAGCCCAAAGTGGTTAACAAAGCTTTCCTCTGAGAAGGGAAACTTTGGAGGGCCTCCAAAGCAGACATCACACAAGGGGTTTGTGATAAATCTTCCACCACAGAGTAGTTTTGGGCGGCCCTTGCATTTGGGTTATGAGAAGCCTTTTTAAATGAACCTTTTGGAATGCATGTCATTGTTTCTCCCAACATCTTCTCAATCTCTAGAGGAAGAGATGGGAGGTCATCTTATTTTCCCTTCTCAGAAGTGCTTGGTTTACTATAATCGTGCGCTCTAGTCAATATGAAAGCATCATCCCTAACCATATATACGTTCATGGACGAGGGGTTATTCAGAGGTGGGAAGTTTTGTTGGCTGCCCCCTTCTGTACTTGTAGAGGCTTGAGTTAGATTTTGCCCATGTTGAAATGGGTTTGTCAACACTTCTTGCTATTGCCGCGTGACAAATTTTTGGGCCTCTGCAAGTCGAGGACATAGATGGGTCGGGTGGTCTTCCATGCACAAGTTGCAAGGATACCTCGCCTTTCGTTTTTTAGTGTTGTCCCCGCCAACATTATCGTTGGGTTTTTTATCCCCCTTACCCTTCTTTTGTTGTTTTTTCTTTCCTTCGGGCTAATGGGGGGTCTTTGGGTTAGTCGACTGCACTGTGTGTACCTCCGACGTTTGGGTAGGGGGAGCAGCCAAAGCAATAGTTTGGCTGGCCACTGTGTGTTGTATGGATAACTGTTGCAACTACTTTGTCAATTGCTCAGTGGGCTCGGTTTGTGCTGAACTGACAATACCATTGGCATGCGGTCCAACTCTCTGTCTAGTTTTATCCAGTATTGAATGTGGCACATATGGCAAGATGTTGTATAATAAATCGGACTAATAATAGATGAGCTCAAACTGTTGAGCCCTGATGATGGCGTCTTCTTCAGAGAAAACTCCGGATGTTGTGACGTCTTTGGATAACCGCGGGACCAAAGACTTACAGAACCACTCAAGCAGGAATGTTGGTGGGACTGGTACTTTGATTAAACTCTTCCGGTGTCTCCATTCTTGGATGTGATCAGAGATATGGTCTACTGTTGTTTGTTCGAAATTAGCGAGCATCTCTGTGCCAGCGTCATATCTCACAGGTAACTAGAAATGGTTAAGGAAAGCCATCGCCAATTCACCAAAAGAAGAGTATATTGAGCGATCGAGCTCAATGTACCATTTCGCGACACTCCCAATGAGAGTACGTTGAAACAATCGCAACTGTACGGAATCATCCTTCAATGAGTTAGATGAGCACCAAAGATGAAAGGTAGTCACATGATCTCTTGGATCTTCATTAGGCTTGGCTTCGAACTTTGGAATTTCTGAAGGCAACTTCGTCGGCATAGGAGGCCAACGCGGATCGTGACAAATAGGCTCATTCAACAACCTTGTCAAATCTAGCAAGTGTAAATTTGCCACGAATGGTAGTTTGGGTTGCTGGTGATAACCTGGGAAAAAGGGTCTTGGAGTTTGAATGGTACTAGGTTGCCAGGAAAATTTTGGTTGCTGGCCTAGATTCTGGTAGAAATCATGGCCCTGGCCAGCGTAAGGATTTTGCATCTGTGGAGACATCATCGACTGATTTCCCAAATAGGACACAGATTGTTGGGCATGCATTGTATTTGAAGGACTTTGGGAAGGATTACCCCATGTTGGTCCCATGGGGATATGCATAGTAGTTTGTCCAGGGTTCCATTGATTGTGGAAAGAATTACCCCAGATCGGTATTCCGGAGGAGGGAATGGATCCTTGCCTGAATTCCAAGGTCCTGCTAGGTTTTCCCCCTGTGCAGGAATAGTACCCTGCACAGGAGTAGATTGTCCAAAAATGGAGTTGCCCCCAGTTGGGAAAGTGGTTGACGAGAAGGTGTTGTTACCAAACATTCCATTCCAAGAAAACAGTGTCGAACCTACCGGCATACTATGCGAAGGTG
>JZKD02S0338861.1:216827-229296 GCA_000966675.3 Picea glauca | reverse complement strand
GCTTTAAATCTCCTTTGGCATTAGGAAAGGCTAAAGGGTTGGGACAATGGAATACGTAAATGGGCAGAGTTTCTTTGCTATATTTTTCCTCCTCCAAATGGTACCCCTACCCCTTATTTTATAGGCTAGAAAGAGCTAGGTATTTGGACGAACCATCGACCATGCATGGCCAGGAGTTTCAGTTAACTCACCCATAGATTTTTGTTCCGTTGGAAACTTTCCTTTTTTCATGCTTTTGTCGGTCCACGCAAGTTGTTTTGGGTCAGCTAGCATGTACACGCGTGCAGTAATGGGTTAGGGCGCGTGGGCCTTTACACAAGAGGATTTTCAAGGATTTGTTTAGCAGTGTTTTTGGCAAAGAAAGGATATGAGTTGGGTTGATGCCAGGTAAGCATGTGTGGTGAAATTTAGGGTTATAACAATGATTATTTGAATTATGTCCATGATATGTTGGCTCATTTTATATGTGTGATCAATCGATCATTTAATTATGATTGAGTTTATTTCTGATTTTAAATGATGGATACTATCAATACTCAGAATTGAGTTTTCTTTCGTTCTCAGATGTTTATTATCTTAAGGTCACATGATTTTTAATTAGCTTTCTTTCTACTGTTATAAATTCACTCCAAATATCAAACACTTCTTTGAATTTATTCTAGAAGTACTAGTATTGTTCTGTCATAGGTTTCCCTTAAATGCAGGACAAACAGGAGCCCAAATAACACATAGATATAAACTCAATTTTGTTGATCAACTACAGGTTAATATGTGTGTTATTTTATTAAATTATTTATTAATGAAACGATGATTGCATTAATTAGGTTTGATTGTTTCTGTGTCGTTGTTTCAATTGTATTCACTTAGTATTTATTAGTTTGATAGCTTTAAACATTAGGAATATTTATGTTCTTACTTTATCTTATTTAGAAACACTATTACACATTGTTTATAATCATTTGTACAACCACATTTGTAATTAGTATATCAACTGTTAGAATCATAGCTTTAGATTAGTTCATTTCTTTTATTGTTTTTAAGACTCTAGTTGGCTAACATAGCCATTAGACCCGTCAGGTTAGATCATACCAAATGGCTTGGGTTAATTAGACAACCCTGATTCAGATCTAACCTTCCAGTTGACGGTGTGTCACTTATGCCCGTCAACAGAAACCCAATATAGGACAAAACCCTGCTAGAAGGTGATGCATATACTCTACTCTATTTTCTTCAGTTATGGAAAGCAAGTACACAGAAATAGGCACTCACTATGGAGTTTCCTTTGACAGTTTGAACTGAATGACTGCTACCGAATCACCTACCTCATCTATTATGCTCTCAAAATACCACTCCTTGGATGCTCTGCTCAACTATGGAACAAGTACAATACAAAATAATGGAACCCCTTTCTCCTCTTGGTGGCTCGATATTTAACATAGCCCGATAGCCATATAGGGTTAGGGTTTTGACTACCTCAACTCTCAATTAGTGATTAGGTTTGGACCTTCTAAAATATCCTTGAAAGTCCACACGTGGCTAGCTCCATATATGTGATTAATGGGGGCTAACATGGCATCCACTCATACCATGGTGTTCAACAAGGTAGGTCAACTTGTGGGAGGCATAACTTTTGCAAACAAGCTTCGATTGAGGTGTTTTATGCACCATTGGAAAGGTATTGGGGTGTAGAAAACCGTTGAGGGTATAGGCACAAGTTTTGGATAGTGTAACTCCAAAAAATTACATTTAATGCCTCAAAATGTCTCTCGAAGGTTTTGGACCCCAATTTTCCAAACTCAGACATGCCACTAAAATAGCACTACAAGTTGATTCCTCCAATTATTTCCACCCAAAATGTACCAAGATAGATGAAAATTTGTATGATGATCTAATTCAAACCAATTCGACCCTTCTAATACAATCAATATGGTATTATATTTATAATGCAATAAACATTGTTTATCATATTATCAAAGTGAAAATGTATATGGGGAAGGATTAGACAACCTTTCTCTTGGTAGCCATTCGTGAATGATTAGTTGACCCATGTAGTAGTAGCAATTTGTGAATTATTTTGACAAAGGATCAATTGTGTCTTCTAGTAAAGTGATTGGAATTACAATTTTAAAATGTATATGAGAAAAGGTAGGTTGGTCCTTCTATTAAAATTGAATTAAGGAAGGGTCGTCAAAAACTTCTACGGAATTAAATACAAATTTTGATGTGGAAGGATTTGCATAGCCCCCTATCAATAATAATAGAGTGAATTCTATTAACAAACATGTGAGAATGTAGATGTAGGAGGTGTTACCCCCTCTCACCTAGGAGTAACTGGAGGATATCATTCTTCATGATCCACATTGAAGACAGTGGTCCCAAAGATGATGACCATCAATCTCCACAGAAAACAACCCGTCATATGCCTCTTATTCATCATTGCCCAACTCATTCACTTGATCAACATACTCATTTGATGAAGGTGGTCCAACACACATGAGGCACATTATCCATTTTTCCATATGAACTATTTACATTTAATGTATTAGAAATTTAAGTGAGTATCATGGGTTGAAGTCAGATAATGAATCATGATGTTGGGAAGTTATGTTCATTGCCTTCTTTCACCTTGGTGGCCATCATATATATTCTAGTTAAGTGTTTTCACTCTTGGGGAAAGGGGTACTAATATGAGGCCTTGATGAGGGTAACATACACATGACCTTCCATATTTTTTTTTCCGTTGTCCTATCTTTTGGGATTGGCTGTTACAGGTATCCCAAAAAGGTATGTAATTCATTCTCTTATGAGAAGAAGGGGATTGGATGCCCAAGGTTGATACAAATTTAAAATTCATGTTATAAAATTCAAAATTCAAAATAAAAATAAAAGGGATATGAATGATAAATAAAAATCCAAGTAAGCTTGAGCTCTACCCCCTCACTATGAGGCCATCACCCCAAGTCCTAATGAAATGAATGCATATCTAAAGAAAGGACTTGAATTATCCCAACCCCCGATGCAATGAAATGCATACACCTAAAAAAGGGGCTTACAAAACAAATAAATGAATATCAAAAGTCAAGATAGGGATGGAAAGAAACATTGTTGAGGAAACGGTAACTCAATGCATGAAGCACTCCCTCTACAAAGATTCTCATGGAAATGAACATGATACATGGTTTTGCATGTCAAAGACACGATGGACATGAAGTAAACCCCAGGTCATACTATTCATCCACACTTACACCTTGATGGGTTTCTTGGGAAATACTCCTCTACTTGGGTATTATCACACCTAATAGGGTTCCATGACGGTCCTCCCATACCTAAACTTGGAAAATTGAATAAATTCATAAGCTAGTGTGGATTTTGAATAAGATACCTAATGTGATCTACTTATGTGGCTTTTACATTAAATATGACTCACGTTTTATGTTACAATTCCTATTGTATGCATGATGGTTGATCTTTCTTTATTCTTTGAGCCCATGCTTGATGATGATGCATACTTAGACATGGTCCTTTGGAGGACATTGATGATGCTTCTCCCACACTTCATGTATGATGTTACACACCCTTTGGAGGGCATTGGACTTGATGATGGGCATTGGAGATTTGATGATGAGTGTTGGACCATATGATGACTTGGCTCACTTCTTGATATGATCCATCACACATTGGACCATGGAAATTTCACCTTGGATATAGGACATTGCACATATGATCTTGACATGCCACCTAGAGAGAGAATGGATCTCCTTGATGACATTGCACCCCCTTAAGAATGTTGAGGCTTGGCTCGATGACATAACACTTGATGATGATAGTACACCCCTTTGGGGAGGTCACAGATCCCTTTCCCTTGATGACATCATGATTTTGGTGGAGGATGTTGCACATATGACGGGACATTGTACTTGATGATGACGTTACACTTATTTGAGACGACCTAGCACATTTGATGGCGAGGTGACACCTTTCAATGATGATACATGACCTTTTGATGAGTAGACATGACATTTTGATGAGGAGACATGACTTTTTGATGATGCATTGGACCTTTTGGGGAGATACATGACCTTTGGATAAATTACACCCCATTTTGGAGATGAAGTCACCTTTATGAGCCCTCTACACTCACACATGTGGAATTTAGGGAGGATGATTTCATGTTTTAGCATTGTATCTTCATTTTAGAGGCATCTTTGGGGGTTGGCATTAGACCTATCCACCTTGTATCATGTATTTGTTATAGTTTAGGGGATTTTAGAGGATATTACCTCATTGAGGGGTAAATTTCTTAGCTTCCTCATATAAATAGAGGAAACACTCCCTCATTTGTATCATTTCTATTTGTGGAGGATTACTACTACTTGTCTACTTCTATATTTTCTCTTTTAGCTATGGATGAATGACTTATGTGACCTCTTGGAGGAATGATTTATGGTTATTTCTCAAGTTTTATGGATGATTCATGGTTAGGGTTTCATGGATGATCATTAATTTACCTAGTAAGTGTTCTTTCTAAATATTTGTGGATTTTTTTATTGAATGTATGAAGTGTGAATGTTCTTATCAAGTGGTGAAAGTGCATTTTTCCCTTGTATTTTTCTTAAATATATCCTATATTGCAAACCCTAGGAAGGTTTCTAGTGGGTAACCTTCCCTTTATATTTTCTTTAAATCTTATTAAGGGACATAGGAGGATTTTCTAAGGTTAGTAGTGGACAACCCTAGTTATAATCTTATAGGATAGTCTCATAAGGTTAGTAGTGTACGATCGTTGGTTTTACACAAGTTCCATGCTTCCCCTTTTTCCAGAGAGTCCATTGTTTGATTCAATAAACACCCCCCTCCCTCGAAAAAAAAAAATGGTAGAAACTACTCTTAACTCCCATTGATCAATCCTTAAAAACAAAATCTACCCTTTCTTTAATTTGTTTTAGGGTTATATTAGGGTTTGTAGCAATTATTCTTTAATTTTCAGCCATAATTAGGCTAGACATCTAGGTTTTAGTTGACATTTCATACTCAAAAATATATATTGTTGTCATTTATTGAATTGTTAATTGAATTTTCATTTATCTAGGACTTGACGTCTTGCATTGTTAGGGCTGTAATGCTCCCTTTGTATTTCAGAAAATAATTGTTCATAAAACCCGAGTTTAACTTGCATTTTCAACCCTAGTTTTATTGCATGTTTAATTGTTTAAAGGGCCAATTTCTTACTGCTATTTTAACTTGATATTTCTGAAGATTTTCATTTTTCAAACAATTTTTGCATAGCCATAGATTATTCTCTTATTTGTAGTTTTTTTGGGTACCCTCTTGGCCTATTGTAACTTGCTAAATATCAAAAATTGACTTGGATACTTATCAAACAAAAATATGGAAATTTCTTGATTAAACCACCCTATACTCACCTTGAAAACTTTGATTTAGTGGTGGTCTATTTGAGTAATTAATATAGGAGGCCGTAGACTTAATCCCATCTTGCTATAGGATTCCTTGAGGTTGATGGGGAAGCCTCCCTTGTGTTGGATTTCATCCTTCACTAAAATGAGGGAACTAATTACTAAGGTGATAATGGTAGCACTTCTATGTTACACTTGTCTTAGCCCTTGTGAAAGGTTTTGCATAAAGGTGCTATATTTTGTGATAATAGGTGGAACAATTGATTATTCTAGTAACATATTTATATGATGTAATTAAACAAGTGTTGAACCTAGTAGTAGGAATGATCTGGTATTATCTTTATAAAGTTTTGGAATAGCCTTATCATAGTATCGATGTGAGAATGTAGACATATATTGAACAAATAATTCTTCTAGTACTAGATTTATATTATTCAATTAAAGAAGCGACAACCAAATTTTATAATAGTATTGATTTGTGATTGTTTTTAAAAAAAGATCGACCAACCCTTCTTGTGGCACCAATTTGGGATTATTTTTTTGAAGTTTTAATCTTGAACCCTTCCTTGTGTAGATTTCAGATGATAATAACACTAGAAGTTCAAAAGGCTATTCTACAAATACATATGTAGAATAAGAGGACAACAATTATAGTAATAGTATGAAGAGTGAGAATGTATATGGAGAAGGATTACTAGATCCTTCTCATAGTACCAATTTTTGAATGCTTTTTACAAAGGATTAACTTTGCACACTTATTGTAGTATCACATTTATGAATTTTACAAAAGATCAACCAACCCTTCTAGTAAAGTGAATGAAAGAGAGATGTGATTAAAATGTATAAGAAGAAGGGTTGGTAATCCCTTCTAGTAAAAATACATTCAAGACCAATAAAAAGTAATTGGAAGAGTGAGGCTTCAATGTATATGCAAAAGGGGAAAGGGTTGTCAAAATATTCTAGTGAACGAACAAAAAATGTTTATTTAGTAGTATCAATATGTGAATGCTTTTGAAAAAATATCAGATGACCCCTTCTAAGAATTCTCTAGGATTATCTTTAGAGAAGTGTCAAACAAGCCTTATCATAGTATTGAAATGAGAATCTAGACTTAGGAGGAATAATTGATGCTTGTAGCAATATATGTTTATGATGTATATGTAAAAGGGTTGACTGTGTTGATATTATGGTAGTTGTGGAAGGTATTAACCTCCACATGTAACCCTGACAAGAATAGAGTATTTCAGAAAGAAAGAAGAAACCCTAAAGCTTTGGACATAACCCTAGAAGACAAGTCGGCTAAAGAAAATAATTAATATTGAGTCTTTAGCCTCCAGAAAGAGAAGTCGACCTAGACAAATAAGAAAGAGAAGAATAAATATAGGATGCCCGAGCTCATTTGTACACACACAACTCACAACTACAAAAATCTAGTGTGCACTACAAAAAAATAGTAAGTGCACAAGTCTGAAGAGTAGTTGCAGCTGCAACTATTGCAACTTTTATTTTCGGTTTTAGGCTTGATCTTTCTCTTGGTTATGGTTTTTACTTTATGCCTTGTGTGCTAGATTTGGAGAGAGGTATTCTAGATTGATTGGCTATTGGTTCTAGGTTTTCTTCGTGAATCATTCTCTCTGTCAAGGTTAAGGTGCTCGGGGGTGGCCTCGGCCTTTGGTTGGGTGACAATATTTCTATATTGTTTATGGTTAAATGAGCACACCTACTTTTCTAACAGGTTATGGGCCCACACTATGTTTAGACAATATAACTGATGGAAGATATATTGGGAGGATTTTCTCAGTTACAGTTGCAGTTGCAGTCAAAATTTTTGTTGCAACAACGAAACCTTAACCCTCTTGTTGAGACACCTTAATTGAAGAGATTGAAATAGTTTCTGGATAGCCTAGTGTGCCCTAAATTAGCGCACCTACTGGCACTTTCAAAATACTAAGATGTCAAGTCTGAATTTTTGGTCAAAGTCAAAGGTTTACCAAATCAAAGTCAAAGGTTGACCAAGTTAAAGAAGTCATGACTTACTCTATGAAGTTAGAAAACAAGTTAGAAGGGGATTCTAACTTCAGAGCATGGAAGACAAGGATTGACCTCTTCCTTGCCAAGAATAAAGTGTTGGATATTGTGAAAGGAAAGATCGTGGAAGCACAATTTGAAGAAGGAAAAGAGAAGGAACCTCAGAACGTTGCAATTATGGAGAATTTCAAGGAAAATGACATCAATGCCATGAGTATCATAGTGGACTCTGCAAAATACCACTTGATAACCTACATCTCTCATCTTGACTCATCTAAAAAGATGTACGATGCCCTAACTAACCTCTTCTTAGTCAGAAACATTGGAAAAGTAATGAGTCTAAAGAATGAACTCCGTGACATGAAAATGAATGACGATGATAGCATAACATCATACTTTGTAAGAATCTCTCATTTAAGAGATAAACTACAAGATATTGAAGAAATCATTTCAGAAAAGGAACTAGTAAATATAGTACTCAATGACCTTCCCAAGACATGGGTTGCATTTATCGCAAGCATGAACACAAGAAACGAGTATCCCACATTTGAAGAACTTTAGACTTGCTGTGCACAAGAAGAATCAAGGATTAACACAAAAGAGAAATCCCAAAGTAAATATCAATCCTTCACAACAAAGTTCAAGAATTTCAGGAATAAGAAGACGTTTGGCCGGAGGAAGAAACCAAATCAAGAAAAGGATATGTCAAAAATGTAATGCTTCAACTATCAAAAATATGGTCACTACAGAAACCACTGTCCCGAGTTAAAGAAAATGAAGGAAACAAACGAAGCATCAGTTTCCGAAGAAAGGGAACCCTCAAAGAAGACCAAGCATGATAAAACAAACTTCTTCTTCTAAGTCAAGGTAACAATATTCTTCAAATTTATTGTACATGTCATGTTCACATAGTTTTCGTACATATCATGCATATCTATTTCTTAGAAGATAAGATGTTCAAGTGAAACAATGCATGTGGAAGAACAACAAGATAAAGATTGCTATCATGATGACTATAAGTCAAGCAATACACATGAAAAGATGAAGTACGTTGACAATCCTTGGTAACAATTCCTGTGGAAGCTATTATATAAGTAACAACTGCCAGAGAACTAGAAGGAGTCAAAATAGAAAGAAGTCAACAATCAAGGGTAAATTAGAAAAATACTTGTGACACCTTGCAGAAGGAAATAAGGATGAAAACAAAAGCATGGACTATCTTAGATGGAGGGAGCCGATTACATAATTCCAAAAGAAGAGCATGCATTCATACATGAAGAAAGGATTAGGAGGGAGCTAATCCTAAACATGATCCATTGAGGATTATGAAGTATCTATCCATGTTCCCATTGAAAGTAGCAACCATGATAAGAAACATGTGTTCAGTTTGACTCTAGAAGAAGTCTTCTTCGAGCATAAGCCTTAAAGTATCCTTGGTTTTCCATCTACATCTATGATCCTATGATGAAAGGAAGAAATTGGAATCTTCATGGCATATAGAAGACCTGATGGACCCAAGATCTAAAGAGAGACATGAGGAAGAACATGAAGATTCCAAGAAAGAAAAGAAAGAACAACCAATTACTATATCGAGAATCACAAGACTACTAGCTTGGTTTGAACCCACTAAGAAGCAATCAATCAGAAGAAATGGAAGTTATGATAAAGAATAGTGTATGTAAGAAAATATGAAAAAGACTTATGAATGGAAGCATTGCAACATTTAGAGGTTCTTCTAGAAGGAGGGAGAAGACTATGACAATAACTTGTTCCAGTAAACCAGATATACCTCTTGTAGTATCCATGGGTTGGAATTTACATGTAAAAGACTGTTCTTCCCAATAAAACAAGTGAGAAAGAATCTTATACCAGAAAGAGACCCATGTATGAATATATAAGAAGACCTTTTCTGGATTCAAACAACTTGATGTAGAGTATCTCATATACAACTGAAGCATGGTGAAAACTTCTATGGCAGAGATAGTGTATTATAATAGTTACTCAAAAGTCTAGGATGATGGATTGCTAATCCATGGGAAAATCTCACGATGACAAAAGATGTGCTACTTGGATATGTTTAAGTTTGAGCCTTGCCACGATGTCATGAGCTAACAGGAAAAAAAAGTGTTTAATTCGACCATGATATATTGTAATGATCAGAGCTATATGAAGTCTTCAGAGAAAACCAATGTTCCATGACAGACCAAAGTACATTAAGATCAAGCATTATATTCTCCATGATGAATTCCAGAAAAGAGAAGTGGTTCTCCAATATGTCTCCCCAGATAAGCATATAAAAGATATTTTGGTAAATCCTATGTCCAAGATGAAAAGTTTGCGTACTTAGGAAACAAGGTGGGGCTTGTGGAGACAAATTCCTTATTGAAAAAGGAAGAGACTACTCCCAGGTTGGGAGGGAGCACTGATATGTTATTTATTTATGGACAATCATTTTTCAGTTTGAAAAATGGTCTAGGATGAGAAGTTCCTTTACAGTTCGAAAAGTGGTTTGAGATTTCTGACGGACAGGCATTTTCCAGTTCGGAAAATGGTCCAGATTGAACAATCATTTTCGTAATGAAAATGGTCAGATAGATTGTTGATGTACCATAAACAATGATTCCTTTTGTGGCCAGTGTGGGGGAATGGTCTAGGATAATCATTCTTCTTGGAAGTCACTTTGAGTAGTGGCCAAGTAGAATAGTTCGCCTCATCGAGTAGTCATTCTTTCGAAGTTCACATTTGTGAGTAGTTTCAAAGTATGGTTCATTTTGGAGGTTGGTGCAGGACATTCATTTCCATTAGGAAATGGTCATGAAAGTAATTCCCTAGGGAAGACTCATTCTCTCTAGGTTGCACTATTATTAGTTCCAGAGGAATGGCCTAGTTAGGTGAGTTGGTCCAGGTTCAACAATCAGAGACAGGCATTCCCTAGGGAAGACTCATTCTATCCAGGTTGCACTATGATTAGTGTTGGAGGAATGGCCCAGTTAGGTGAATGGTCTAGGCTCAAAAATCAAGGACAATTATTCTTCTATGCTTGAGAAGAATAGTCCAGATAGCTCATGGATGATGTTTTACCTTCTAAGGGCATATGCTCTTCCATATGTCACAGATTTGAGTGGAAGAATGGCCGAGATGACTCAGTTTATATCATGATATTGTTTTATGCAGGTTGATATCAGATGATATGATTGTTCTGGAGACTGTATATTTATGGATAATAGATGTATGCTATTGTGGTCGATGTGTTCCACTGATTTTAACTACGTGTCACTGATCAAGTAGCTGTGTGATACTTGGTGTGGTTGTGTACCACTAGATAGTAGTTGTGTACTGTTGGATTACTGAGAGGGGGGTTTAATTATTAATAAAGAAATCTAATCCTTTTTAACCATATAATGAAAGTGTTATATCAATGTAGAATTATCATCCAATATTTGCAGAGTAAATACACAATGAACAAATGAAAAATCATACACGTACACAGTACAACGGTTTTTTTACGTGGAAACCCAAAGCAGGAGAAAACCACATAATACTTTTTCTTATATGTCTTGAAGAATTACATTCATTGGAAGAACCAACTTTCTTTGTTTTCTAGATGCAACTGGAAGGAGGCTCCAACCCCCTAGTTTCTCAGGCTACAACTTGAGGACATATCCAAATCCCCAATTCTCTGGCTACAAACAAAAGGAGACTACAACACCCTATGTTCTCTGGTTACAACTAGAAGGTGGCTACAACCAGTGGTCCTTGCCCCGTCCAACGACCCTGACGTATAAGTAGAATGATGGGACCACTGTCACACTATCACTGTGAGATATACTGTTGTAAACCTGTACCAATAAATCTATACCAATAACCTGAACCATGTATCAACAATGCATCACCCTGTACCTCAACTTGTAATCAACCTGTACCATGAACAAGTGCATCAACCATGTACCAACCTGTACCAGACAACCGGTAATAAAATTGTACCATAAACAAGTGAATCAACCATGCACCAACCTGTACCTCAACCTGCAAACCTTCCTTAACTTTAACAACAAGAGACTAGCATTTTCATCAAAATTTACTTTAGTCTCACGTGACTAGTTTTGGATTAGTCAACAACCCTAACTTGAAATAATCATAACTATGTACCTGTAATGAATAAAGATCTGAAAATAGTACACAATGTTCTTGAGTATGTTTTATGCAATTCCTCCAAGTGTCACTACTTGGAACCTCTCAGAAAAGGAGTTAAAGAAAAAATTGCATACCTTGTTGAACTTTGGCTTATTCTAGAGAGAGAACTTGTAGAGCATGCCCCACACAGAATATTTGTTGTATGGATCTGAAAATTTTACACAGAATACTAAAGACTATACTCTAACCAACACATTTGGTCTTACAAAATTTGGATATGTTCTCAAGAAGTTATGTCATTTTTACCTGAAACACTTGTTTTAGACTAGTTTCAGGACTGGCCACAAACCCTATTTTCCATGGAGTGTAACTCCAAAAATACAATGACCCACAAGCTGAAATTCATACCACAGCTACTTGGATATGTTTCTCAATGGCCTCCCAATTTCATGGTCTGAATCAGTCTAGAAAACAATTTATTGCGAAAATGGTGAGATGACCTGTAAATAACATACCTTAGAAAGCATCATTAAAATAATTTATCCTCCCTTGAATTTCGGCCTTCTTTACTTCACCTTCCCTCTGAAATTCGTCTTAGATATTCTTTGGTTACCTTAGTCACCTATATATATTCAATATGCTCAAGTGTGATTGAAATGAGAGAGCCTTTCCTCTTATTTATACTTTCATGTAGCTTCCTTGGAAGCATCTTCTAAACCACTTTGTCCACATAGCCACTTTATCCACATAGTCACCTATGTCCAACTTTGCCCAATTTACCACTTGTCCATATATCCAATAGCCACTTGACTACTTAACCCATTTTTCTCATTTTAGGGTTAACCTTCTTATAACCACTTTCCATAATTAGAAAGTTATCCATTTACTTTATT
>JZKD02S0338861.1:177147-195032 GCA_000966675.3 Picea glauca | reverse complement strand
TGATGAGAATGCTCAGAGAAATAAGAACTAGAACTTGATGGTGAAGATGGAGGCTCGGGAGGATCTCCTCCAGCCCCTTGGTTTACCGAAGCATCATCATCAACATGTGCTTCCTTTTTCTTTCGTGTATTATTCATCCTCTTCTCATAATCTCCATACATTCGTTTGACCATTTCTGACATGCGATAAAAGACCATGTGAAATTTTTTCTCCTATTCATCACGCTTGTCTTCTTCTGCCATTTTCTTCCTTCAGGATGCATGACCAACTTCAGGATTCAAAGTATTAAGAGTTCCTTCACCCTACTTACACTTGGACCTAGTAAGCATTCACACTCAACAATTCAATTCAAAGACAACTTCTCTGATACCAACATGATCCAGGATCTTTTCATCGAGTGACTTATAAAGAATTGCATTACATGAGCATAAATTAAAGTGCACCATTAAAGAAGGAAAGGATAAAAAATGAAGGGACATAAGTATCATGAACACAAAAACTTGATAACGGAGTTCGTCCCTAGTGGACTACGTCTCCGGGTCCTGCTCTCAAATGGGTAATATTTTTCATTAACTCAACAAAATAATTTGGCAAAATGCATAAGTATACCTCATTTTGAAATCAAGCTACAGAAATAATGCTCAGATCAGAAAAAAAAACAACACCATTGAATTCATGGCATCAAATTACCCAAAAATGACTATCTCCATGCCTAGATCCGACTCTGGAACTCCTAGGCCCAAGAAGAAACTCATCTCGGTTTTTGTGCCCCTGCAACCTGCAATAAATGCCTATACTTGCCTCCAACTACGTGCCCACGGTCATACCACACACACGCCTCCTCGAAGCTCTGGGTGGATGCTCTTTTTAAAAATTTTCCCCGGGTGTTATTCACAACACAGATCGTTGGCTCATTGGTTTGGGCGTGAGTCTTAAGGCATAGTGGAGGGAGGAGGTCTTGGGGTCAAACCCACGAGCCTCCCCCTTTTGGCTTTGTTTGTTGTAACTATATATATAGTTCTGTCAACTTTGGCGGTGGATCTATCCAATGCTCTAACGATTAGTATGTGGTCGAATTTGGTGCAGTCCGCTAGATTTGGCGGACCTGCCAAACCATTTTTTTTTCAAATTTTGGATACGAGATGTCATTGGGAATTTTCCCACTACCACGTGGAAACCCCTGATTGGGCCACGTGGTAGCCTCCCATTCAACCATGTTAGCCACTGCTATGTCAACCTTTCATATCAGTGCCATGTCATCATACGAACGCCACGCCACTTCCAACTCGCCATGCCACTTCACTGTACAAACTGTACAGACTGCCACGTGGAAAAATCCTATTGGTCCACCGATTGGTCCATAAGTGCCAAATCTGGGTGACATGTGGTAGCCTCTGGTGCTACCACATCACCATGATGATATCATGATGACATCAACATGACACATGTCACCTCCTACTCCTTCCACGTGTGTTGTATGGATGTTGATGTCATCCGTACGGATGCTGACGTCAGCAGTATGGATGCTGACTCATCCCTGTTGATTGGGCTAGGTTGACCAAACTTTGACCACGGATATCTTTCGATCCGTAATTCCGTTTGATGCATCGTTAGAAAGATTGTGATGCGATATTTGCTATAATTTCATTTTCACTGAGTTTTGAGAACTTTGAATATTTTCCCTTTCTCTGTCTGCTGAGGCCATTATGAGCGTCTTGAGTTGCCTCTACGAGTTCTAAGTTGTTCTTAGCCTTCTCTGGATTCTTTTTGGATCAAAGAAAGATGGCGAGAACCGGTCATATAAAATGAAACCAATTCAATGCCATGACAAACATCACACAGTAACACTGAATGTGGTGTTAATCTACTTATCTGATCTTTTATTATTGAGATCTGATACAATCAACCAAAATTTGAGAAGATGAATTTACTAGAAGACAAATACAATGGAAGAATATGAATATGGGGTTTACATATTGAATACACCATGGTGTATGAATCTCTTGAGGCCTACTGCCTTCATCATAGGTCTATGCTTGAGGTCTTTGATCTCACAAATTTGAGTATAATAAACTCTTTAATTCCCAAAGTGCAAACCCTTCAAAAGAGCACCTTATTCCTCTTTAATATCCTCATTCTCTATCCAAAAAACTTCTTGAAACTGCTTTACTACTTCTTTATTATTTAAAACCACCTCTTGTTTGGGAGGGGGGCCACCATGGTAAAAAATGTTTTACACAGTCTTTACTTCTTTTACCTTTATTACTAGGAATGTCATGTGCCACTTGATTCTCCCTACCTTGCCGAAGGGATCTTGGCATATTGACACATGCGATGCCAAGACTTGTGCATAGGGTATTCAATCCGATTCATGTTTCTTACCATCTCATTTATATTGGTGTATCTTTCATATGATGGCTAGGGCAGGTTATTAAAAATCCCTTTTAGACTATGTAAAATATCAAAATCTCCAACCAACATCTCTAGGACATCCCGTCCTAGAAAAACTCCTTGCAACTTATCAAACCAGTTGTCATTATTCCCATTGTTCTCCAGCATCTATTGATACTTATTTTGGGGGAGTATGTCTCCATTCCCATCCTAGGGAGGTGGCAACCCAATTTTGAGGAGATCACTGAAAATTATTTTGAAAGAGGATACTTCCCCTATCATTTCATGCAACATGTTTTCAACATTTTGCATGAGCCTTCTCTTAGCAAGAACATTTTTAGCATCATTTATGATGTTGGTTCTAACATTAACATTTAGGTCCTTGAGAAGTTGCTTATTCTTGTTGTTCAGGAAATTTATACTGTCATTAGCCAAATATGTTTTGTTTTCTAGCCCATTGGTTGTTTTGGTTATGTCCTTCTTGGTTGAGGTGAGTAGCTCCAGGTCATCCCCTATTAGGGAGAAATGGGACTTGAGTTGATGAGGATGTTAGGATGGGAGTTCCACTTCCTAGGATCTGGTTGAACTTTTCCCAAGACTCTAGGTCGACAATTTTTTATATCAACACATTTGGTTGATGTTTGTATGTTGTCTTCCTTGCAGAAATGACACCATGGGGGTCATATACCCATCCTTCCTATTTTTCAAAATAAAATTGTTTCAACATATCTTCTGTTACATCAAAAGTTGTTCTTTGTTGAACCAAAAAAGGGCCAATCTCTCGTGGCAGTGGGAAGACAATGACCTTTATATGTTGGGAAAATAAGCAGTGATGAACCATCAATCTATGTTTGGCATATTCCAAGGCTAGCGCTCTTGGTGTTAAGAAACTAGGTATCCTGAATGGTTCATGTTCAAAACCATACACTCTAATGATAGTTTGGTCCTCTACTAGGTACCAATATCCAATCCTATCATCTTTGCTCAATTGCAGAGTGTGCCTCATTTTTGGGATGACTTTGGGAAGTGGAGTGTCATGTATTAGGGTATATATGGCCCTCATGTATTTATTTACATAGAGGTTGAACCCTCTATTTTGTTCTTTCCTCCTCATCTCCTGAGTCCATTCATTGATTGGCTTTAGGCTCCTAGTCTCATCTCTGATCTTGATTCCCCAAGCCTCAAAGTGGGGGTGGTTTTGGGAAAGGATATACTAGGTAGGATTGGTATTGAAAGGATCTGGTGCTATGGAAATTCTCTAGTTGATCTTGCATGAACTCCTCCAAGAGTTGGAAGTACTAAAATTTAATTAGATTCATGGCCCACATGGATAATTTTAAGGATGGAAATTTATCTCAAAATGTAGAAACCTTGGAGAATCTTACTAGTCCTTAATATGAAAAATATAAAATGTTTGGCGATATTTTTGTAAAATATTCAAATTTCTAAGGATTTTATATAGTTTATATAAAATTTGGGCTATTTCCAAGGTAAAAAAAAATTATTCTATAAAATTTGGGCAAATCATTTTTAGAAAAAATGAAAATTAGCTAATCTTTTTTGGGAAAAAGCATGGAAAATTATTCCATGGGAGAAATTTAACCCCTAAAATTTTCCATGAAACCAAGGACGCTTAGGCTGCAGCCAAAACAACAAAAGAAAAAATCCAAGGAACATAAAAATAAAAATAAAAATACCTCGACCTAACCCAACCCCAGTTGATCTAATGTGGGAAGCATCACCAGTGATACCAACTCCAATATCCAATTGATCTAATGTGGGAAGCATCACCAGTGATACCAACTCCAATATCTTAGGAAGCCTTAGGCCAAACAACTAGAGCACAATAGTCAAAACCAATAAATCAATAGTAGCATTCAACTAAGCAGCTGACAAAGAAGCGAAACAAACAACCCATAGAGAAAGAACCGAATACACAACATGCAACATATAAGAAAAAAAATTGGTATACTCGATAGAAAACAAAACATGGGCCAACATAATAGTTAACTGGAAAACAACAGGTATGATTTAATCTGCAGTCGAACCAAGACCACTCGAAGGAATATTCAGTCCCTGAAGAGCCAAGAGTCACACCATCGACTCATACTGCACCCTTGGCTCCCACTGTACCACCAGTTGGTTTGTCCGCACAGAAAACATCGGATACACTAGCCTCTCAACAGTAACCAACTCCAAAGTAAGACTAGAGGAAGACCTTGCAAAAATACTACAGTAATTTTTTACTAGAGGAAGACCTTGCAAAAATACTAAAGTAATTTTTGACCCAGTGGGTGTTTCTGATAATCAAATCATGAGATCAACAAGGAAAGCATGTCAAGGTGGAAGTAATCTTTAAAACTTACAAAAAAAATCATCAATAGGAGAGAAAAAGAGAAGGCCACACGGCAGGAATGCCTTAGTCTCAGTGAAGAAAAACTACACATTGACATGCAATGATTGACATAAGACAAACTCCCCTCCATGAAGAAATTAATTCAGGAACTAGTCGACAGAAACCTTCGATTGCAAGAAGATTATAAGATATTAAAAATCGACCAAAAATGAGCAATCCTACAAATTGAATATGGGAAATTTAAGGAAAATATTGAAAAACTGAGTGTATGGGAATCAACAATGAACGTAGTCCTCGGAAACCGGCCTAAGTATTTTGTGTCTACATGCAGTCATCTCAAGGTGCAACGATCATTGATAGAAGAACTTACACACTAAATAACGAACACAACCGATCCATGCACCTGCGATGCTCTGACCAGGAAGATCGAACGTGAAAAATAGGTCAAGATGAAGCTACTCACATAGGAGAATCAATGGTTTTAGGATGGAAAAAATTCACAAGTCGAAGCAGGAACTACTTCCAAACATATTGCAAAAATGGTCAAACAAGTACGGAAAAATGAGAAACATTACAACCCAAATATGGAAGCAATGTAGGATGCCCCTATAAGAAAAAAACTAGACTATCGTTGGAATTCCAAGCACAATGTAGGATGCCCCAATGGAATCTTTGGAATTCCAAGCACAATGCATGATCATAGAATTCAAAAGGTTACACCTCATATCCATAGAAGTTTCTTCAACCAGCCAAAGATCACACCAACAACATATCAACAAAGATGACATGTGGCCCCACCAAGGCCAAGATTTGATTTTTTTAGTCCAATTCCTTTTGATTCACAACCTCCACCCTAAGACAATATTGTTAATGTCGTCATCACAAGAAGAGGAACCCGACTAGTCAGAAAAACTTCGAGAGGTGAGAAGATTGAGAGAAATTATGGAGGAAGTGATAGTGGACTAACCTAATGAACTAAACCACTAAATCATCAAGTGTATGAATCTCAATAGTGCGATAATGAATTGGAGTTGAGCATGTGAGAAACAACTAAGTGAAAGAGTGATGAGGTTTCCTATTGATTATTAGAGGCACCCAATAGTGAGGAATATGGTCCCAAGGTACATTATACTCTAATCCAAACCCCTAGAATATAGGTGTTGAAGTCAATAGGAGAAGGCTTGCTAGAACCAAGGCACAAAGGATTCCTTTAGAACCACCATTAAATAGAAAATAGAGGGCAACTGATAGAGAATAGCACCAAGGAATGACATGAAAGAAAAGAGAGATGGACTCAATAATTTCCCTTTTTAGAGCATAAAGGAAAGGATGACCTAGAAACAACTGAAGGAATTCCATAGGGAATGATCGATCACTGGGAAAGGGATTTTCAATGATAAATCAATAAACCAAGGGAACAACTGGAGATCAAAACTTGACAACACTTGATGGTTAAAACTCATGGAGACAAAGGAAAACTATAACAAGACTCAAAGAGGAACTAAACATACTCAATGGGACAAAGGGTGACTCATCATGGATGCTAAGGGATGTTACCACAAACTAAATGTAGTGTTAAATAAGCACAAGTCTCTCCTAATATTTCCAAAGGGGTGCTAGGAGGATATGAAATATCATAGATATGAGGGTGTCATCAAAATATTGATCAAGTGTGTTGAGAGATATAGTTTCCAAAAGAATCCCAAGATGGAAACCAAATGGGTAAATAATGGGAAACAAGGAGATGAATTCCCTAGTAAGTAACCAGATGGATGGAATTTTGAGGGTGAAAATTGTAAATGGAAGTGAACAAGGGTAGGGGCATGAATGGTAATATGCTTGGGGGTATGTGAATGGTGGTATAAAAACTAAAAATCATCACAATATGAATCAAGTGGAGGGCTTGTGATATGTGATAATCCAACAAATACCAACCAATATAGTGGGAGTCAGGGGGGTAAGGCTATCAACATTTTTGGCCCTTGGTTATGGAAGGAAGCGAAGAACAAGGAAGAAAAGGTAAAAAGCGAACTTCGTGGGAGACACAACGACTGTCACTGGGTCGAAGTAAGAAAAAGAGAAGAAAAGATGGAGCGAAGTTCGGAAAAGCAAGTTGTTGGACGAGAGGATCAAGGATGACAGGTAAGAAAGGAAGATGGATCGAGGACAACTCAACAAGCAGAAAAAATCCATCACTAGAACCATGCAAGAAGAAAGGAAAGACAGGCTGGCAAAGACCGAGAAAAATGGGTCAAGTTGACTTAGGGTTTTAGACACCTAGGGTTTTGGTATTTAGGGTTTTGGCACCTAGGTTTCGACCTGAGGTTGTCGGTGAGGTATTGTAATGTATAAATAAAGGTCAAGAGGACCTGGGTCAGGGGGGTACGAGTTGGTACAAGTTGGTACGATATTATTGTTGATCTAGCCCTATTATTGTGTGAGAGATTATTGTATTGTGAGAAAGAAGTGCTGAGAGAGAGAGCCTTCAGATATTGTAAGATCTTCAGCTGTGTGCGAAGATCAGTCCTACAGTCGGGTGCACAGGAAGGGGAGAGAAAGAGGGAGAAGAGAGAAGATCTGCTAGTTGAGAGAATAGACAAGAACTGTATGCTTTACCTTAATAAATCATAATCACAGTTTTGTGGACGTAGCCCTAGAGAGAGGGTGAGACACGTACATCTGCTGTTGTGTGTGTGATTGATGCTTTGATCTCTATCGTTGTTATGTTGTTCTCTGTTTTATTGTATTAGACCAGATCTATAGCTGTGAAGGATAGATCTAGCTTGTTGAGTGATAGATGCATGGTGTGTTACTACTGTATTAGATCCACTTGACATTCCCCTAGTTGTATACATCTCTGTCTTGAAACCCCCTCATAGTTGCTTCGGGTGAGAAAGCATCTGCTTCGCAGGTGCTGTCAAAAGGGCTAGTAGCTTGGGCTTGTTGGTGTGCTCTTGGAGTGAACCTCAGGTCTGCCCCTGTGACAACAAATGGTTCCGTTGCCGGGACATGAATCTTCGTGAGGGAATTTCAAGGTGGTTCCCATCAAAGACAGAGATTCAAAAGTGGATAGAATATCAAGAGAGGGACTTCGCAAAAGCCCGGAACAAGAACCCTAAGCTGAGTACTGAAGATTTGCTACAAAGATACATCTTCACCGACATTCATGAGATGTTCTTTGGAGGAATCCACTAGGATTTGTTTGAGTGGTTGGTTAGGTTAGTTGATACCCAGTTCGAGATCATACCTAGATCCCGTGTGGTGTGGACTCCAACGCTGATCCAGAAGGTCAAAAGAGTTGATAACATTGTATCCAGAGCAGTAGATCATTGGTTTGATAGTACCATTGGAGGGTATATCATTGAGTTTTCTATTGACATAATAGAATCATATAGCCAAGCTGAGAGATACTTTTTCAAAGGACCCAGAGGAAATTTTTTTCACTTTCTGAAGATGAGAATCAAGATGTTGTTGCTTGAAAAGAACATCTTGAAGATACAGTAGATCGGGTGGATTTGAAAAGGCTAATGTTCAAGAACTCGGACAGCGACAACGACACAGAAGCTGGACATACGTGCAATGGAAGAGTATTTCGAGGGGTTCACCTTGAGAACCTCTTTAAGCAAAACTACAGAGAAGAAGGTTTCTACAGTGGAGAAGAGGCAGATCTAACAGACGAAGAACATTCAAAACCCGTGGGGCCAGAGGAAGAAGCAGTTGAAGAACTTCACCGAAACGAGCCAGAAACCTCAGGAACTGCGCAAACTATTGAAGTAAGTAATATCAATCCTCCTATTGTTTCAGAAACGCTAAGTAATCAGAACATTCCAAATCACCAGAGTCCACAGAGCACTATTACTAGCAGTTCAACATCCACTCAGATATGAAACCTAGGCAACTTCATGGTAGATGAGATGAGGCTCCTTATCTTTAGAGGAGATGGATCTGAAGATCCTGATCAGCATTGGTTCCTGTGTGAGGCTATGTGGAACATTAAAAATATTACTGATGAAGTTGTTAAAAGAAACCAGTTTAGCACTACACTGAGAGACCACGCGTTGAGCTGGTACATGAAGCTCGTCCAAGGACTTGTGCAGTCTAAGCCATTGAATGAGATAAAGAATGCGCTGATTGCAGAATTTAAGAAACCTAATTCGGAGTCACAATGTATTACAAAACTGAAGGAGATCAAGCAGAAGGTAGTCGAACCTGTTTGGGAGTTCGACCAGAGATTCAAGACCCTAACAGGAAGAATGACTTTTAAGATCCCAGATGAGCAAAACAAGGAATGGTTCATTGCTACCCTGTTACCACATATCAGAGTTCCCTTGATGCAACATAAGATTTCTTCACAGGAAGAAGCATCGGAGATCGCCATGAAGCTTGAATCAACCTCTATGGGAGAATCTAGCTCAGGTATGAGCCATATCATGAGTCAGTTAACTAGTTTGTCTCTACAGGTCGAAGACATGAAGAAAGACAAGGGAAGACATCTGGTGTGTCAGATGCAGATCAGAAGGTCATGACAAGGAACACTTCCCTCTATTCAATGAATACTTGGATTCTGGAGCTTCGAGCCCCTTAAATCAAGTCACATTACCCTGGTGCAAAGTATGCAGGAATCAACATTGCCCTGGCGAGTGTTACTATATGCAGAAATATGTTCAGACCCCTACAAACGTGTATTGCACATTCTGTAAATTAGTAGGGCATGATGATAGAAATTGCAGAGCTTACGATCTCATGCATGAAATATCAAGAGACATATACAAGATTCAAGGCGAAGTACATCAAGAAGGAAACAATACACAATATAACTCTCTGGGAAGAGGAAACTTCAACCCTCGCGGTGGATATAGAGGAGGAGGAGGAGGAGGAGGAATGGGCCGAGGCCGAGGACAAATAATCTGTTATAACTGCGTGAAACCAGGACATCTAGCAAGAGACTTTCAGAACATTGTACCACTTGCAGTTATTGTAACTCCTTTGATCATGTCATTAAGGATTGTCTAGTATTGCTGGCTACGCTCCAGGAGAAACGAGGACCTTAGCAGAACCCACAAATACAATTGATCAAAGAAGAACCCCGTGGAGTTGATCCTAGATTCGTTTTTATTACTCGAGGAGGCGTTGCTACAGGATAAGATAGAGTGACCCAAGGGGAGATTGCAGAAGACTCAGGAATAAAAAAAGATGCAGAAAAGACCCGGATCTTTGATGCGAAGAAAGAAAGGAAAACCTTTGAAGAAGCAAGGCAAGAGTTCAAAGCAAATCAAGGCTCTTCATAAAAAACACTACCAAAAATAAAAGAATATGGAATGTCTCAGGCATTCGATCAGTGTGCTTTACCAGAAGAAGGAAAAGAGGTAAGCAAACTCATGGAATTTCTATGTACTTGTGTTAAGTTAATTCAAGATAAAAGCGATGTACAAGAGTTGCAGAACTTAATCAGACAATATGAACTAGGAAGGATAGACCCCCTACTGAGCAAGGCAGTGCACCAAATCAGTAAGAAGAGAAGGACAAATAAAGAATTACACTTGAATGCTCAAATAAGAGAGTATGATATAGACTATGTGGTCCTCGACTTAGGGTCAGAGGTCAAAGTCATGACGAAGCAAACTTGGGCACTGATGGGAAAACCTAAGCTGATATATTCCCCTATCAGTATTAGAATGGCTAATCAACAAGCTATCAGCCCATTTGGACGATTGGAGCATGTCCCTATGGACATTGACAGAGTTAGAACCTTTGCAGATTTTGAGGTAATTGAAATTGTTGATGATAGCGGCCCTTACCTTGCATTGCTAGGAATTGATTGGGCCTTTGAAAATTCTAATATTGTTGATTTAAAGAAAAGACGTATGACATTTGAAAGAGATGGCCTTCAGTTCATTGCACCCTTAGATCTAGATGAGGGTCAACGATACACAGATCCCATCAGAGAAGAATACCACTCATACAAACTGGAAAACATCTACAAACTGACAGCCATACGACATGATTACATCAACGCTACAACTGATGGGAATCTAAAATGGTGAAGTGATAGCGCATGCTCATTAGATTCAAAAGAAGCATTGGAGAATTGGTAGAACCAGATGTATGAAGTATCTACCAAAAGATGTGCTAGATTAACCAGAGAAGTTCACTGGATCGACACAACAGTCAACAATTTACCCACATTTGACGGTCTGAACCCTTTAGAAACCTTCCTATCAGATTTTGAAACAAGTGTACCAACACAACAGAGATTGTTGGAAATGGATGAGGCCCTAAAAGCCACACCATCAAGATGGTGGGGGACACATAAAAGAAATATCACAGATTAGACACAATGTCGAACCTTGATGACAACACGGTTCTCAACACAAGCAGTAAGTTGTGAAGTAAGTTACACTGGTTGAAGTTTCCCAAAGGACCATGTACGAAGCTACGAAGAGGCCTGGAGTGACATTCCTCGAGAACAATGGGTGCACAGATTCATTAACACGCTGGACATGACCCCTATCAACTGGTACCTTCAAGCGAAGCTGCGTCTCGTCACTGCAGATTGGGAAGGTATGATTCATAATTTTGTCACCACCTTTGCATTTGAAAGTGAATATCCTTCAGTAGACTAAGAATTGTAGACCGTGAGACAAAAGGTATTCAAGGAGGCATCCAACCTCCCTATGGAACAAGAAGAGGACGAATGGATTGCGCCTCTCCAAAAATTGCAGAGATGCTACAACATCAATGTCGATGATGACGATGATTTGAGGAAGGTAAACATCATTGAGACAGAAGGCCAAAGAGATGTGGAGGGACCAGGAGTTGAGATACCATTTATTGGTCAGCCAATCAAGATAAAAAAGGTCAATATTGGAATAGAGGAGACAACAAAGCTTGCCAATGTCAGAGATTATTGGGATGTTGCTACGATTGACAAGATTACAGAATTGTTGCATGAATATCAAGACTTGTTTAGGACCAATTTCACTAATATGAAGTGTATCAAAGGACCTATGGAAGAGATGAGGATACCATTGAAACTAGGTGTGAATCCCATCAAGAAAAGATCCTACAGATTGAATCCAAAATACAAGGAAAAAGTGAAGATTGAGCTTGACAGAATGCTGGAAGCAGGGATTATTGAACCTGTTGAAGAATCAGAGTGGATCATCCCTATGGTGGTACAAGACAAGAAGACAAGAGAAATCAGGATATGTGTGGACCTCAAGAAGTTAAATGTTACATGTTTGCATGACCCTTTCCCTACACCCTTCACTGATGAAGTATTAGACAACGTGGGAGGCCAGGAGGTATATTCTTTTACAGATGGATTTTCAGGATACCATCAGATCCAGGTTGTTGAGGAGGACTGTCACAAGACCACATTTGCCATAGAATGGGGATCCTACCAATATACAGTGATTCCATTTGGACTGAAGAATGCCCCAACCATGTTTTCCAGGGTGGTGGTCGAAGCATTCAAATAATTTTTGCATAAATTTTTAGAAGCATATTTTGATGACTGGACTGTGTTTAGTTTGTTGAAAAATCATATCGAATGTCTAAGGATAATGTTGGATAATTGCAAGCAGTGTCAAAGTGCTTTGAATTTGAAGAAGTGCATATTCTTCTCACCATTTGGAGTGTTATTAGGCCATATTGTATGCAAGCAGGGCTTGTTGGTTGATCCATCTAAAATTGCAATTATAGTTGATTTTCCGCCTCCTACTTCAGTCAGACAGTTGTGCACTATGCTAGGGCATACAGGCTATTACACAAAATTAATTAAAGGCTATTCCCAAATCACAACATCGATGGAGAAGCAGTTGAAGAAGGATTGTTAGTTTGGTTGGACAGACGAATGCCAGTAGAGCTTCGACACGCTGAAACAGAAGATGGTCATTGCACCCATTCTGGTTTTTCCATATTGGAACAAGGAGTTTCATGTGCACTTTGATGCATCTTCTACACCACTAGATTTTTCTAGAAGGAAGCTATCTACCAGCGGAGATCAACTACACCACTACAGAAAGACAAGGACTAGCCATGGTGTACGCGCTGCAGAAATTCCGCCACTACTTGTTGGGAGGACACTTTAAAATGTTTACAGATCACTTCGCACTGAAATACCTGGTCAACAAGCCAGGGTTGGGGGGGCGGATATGCATATGGCTTCTATTGTTTCAAGAATATGATTTTGAAATCATAGTTAAGCCAGGAAGAATGAATAAGGGCCCTGATCACCTGTCGAGGTTGGAACATGGAGAATAGCCCACTAGTTTGGAGGATACATTATCGAATGCACAACTGCTCTCCATTAGAAATATTGATGACCACTTCGTAGACATTGTCCAGTTCCTTTCAATAGGAATGGCACCTAGTGAGTTTACAATTCCCTAGAAGAAACAACTAGTGGTGCGTGCTGCATACTTTTCACTGATAGTTGGTCAGCTATACAAGATGGGACCTGATGAGATACTAAGGAGATGCGTTATGGAGATAGAGCGACCATGGATCCTCACAGAATATCATGAAGGCATCGCAGGAGGACATTACGCAGGGAAAGCAACTGCGCAGAAGGTTCTACGAGTTGGCCTTTGGTGGCCTACCTTACACAAAGATGCTAAGGATTGTGCTAGAGCCTGTGATGTGTGCTAGAGAGTTGGGAAACCATCCAGAGAAGATGAAATTCCATTAGCACCGCAGATGACCCTACAAGCATTTGAAAAAATGGGCCATTGACTTCATGGGACCCATAAACCCACCAGGGAAGCACATAGGAGCCATGTACATCATTACTGTGACAAAATACTTAACCAGATGGGCCAAAGCTAGAGAAGTCAAGGACTATAGTGCAACTACAACTACATGATTTATATTTGATGACATAATAAGCAGGTTTGGATGCCCCAAGATCCTTATGAGTGATCAAGGCACACACTTCATCAATAAGACAGTTGAAGCCCTGACTGAAGAATTTGCAGTCCACCATCAGAAGAGTACATCTTACCATCCACAAGAAAATGGGATAGTTGAAGCATTCAAAAAGATATTGGAGACAACCTTGACAAAAATTTGCAGTGTGAATAGGGATGACTGGGATCTAAAGGTGCCTGACGTACTATGGGCCTATCGAACCACTTGCAAGAAATTGACAATGCAGACCCATTTCAAATTGGTTTATGGCCTCGAAGCTGTTGTCCCAATGGAATACTTGGTACCAAGATTAAGGATTGTTGCATTTACAAACATGGAAGATACTGGTGTTGTTCGTGAGAGGCTTTCACAACTGTTTGAACTGGAAGAAGACAGATTCATTGCAGGATTCCACCAACAGGTTTAGAAGGAACGAGAGAAGGCATATCATGGCAGGCACATAAAGAATAAGGCACTCAAGTAAGGTGATTTAGTACTGGTGTATGATAGTAAGTTTATAAGACACCCAGGGAAGTTTAGAACGCATTGGCTTGGACCATATGAGATTGCCTATATTATAGAAGGAGGAGCTGCGCAACTAAAAAAATTGAAGGGAGAATGGAAGGAAGGATTGGTGAATGGGACTCTGCTGAAGTTGTATTATGACAACCAACTGTCTCGTAGTTCTCAGTAAAAACAACTGGAAAAGGGTCTAGGTACCAGGTGCAGTTGAAACTTGGTACCAGACATAGAAAAGACAGTCTGCACAAGGAGGGAGAGGAGGCATAAAGCAGAAACCAAGGCTGCTCTGCGCAGTCCAAAGTCGAAGCAAAACAAAAGGATCAGATCCAAAGTGCCTTGGGATGAGTCACAAGTCAGTGTTGGGGGCCTGTTGGCCCTTGGTTATGGAAGGAAGCGAAGAAAAAGTAAGAAAAGGTAAAAAGAAAACTTCACGGGAGACACAACGACTGTCACTGGGTCGAAGTAAGCAAAAGAGCAGAAAATATGGAGCGAAGTTCGAAAAAGCAAGTCGTTGGACTAGAGGATCAAGGATGATAGGTAAGAAAGGAAGATGGATCGAGGACAGCTCAGCAAGTGGAAAAATCCATCACTAGCACCGTGCAAGAAGAAAGGAAAGATAGGCTGGTGAAGCCCATGAAAAGTGGGTCAAGTTGACCTAGGGTTTTGGTATTTAGGGTTTTGGCCTAAGGTTGTCGGTGAGGTATTGTAATGTATAAATAAAGGTCAAGAGGACCTAGGTCGGGGGGGTATGAGTCGGTACAAGTTGGTATGATATTATTGTTGATCTATCCCTATTATCGTGTGAGAGATTATTCTATTGTGAGAAAGAAGTGCTGAGAGAAAGAGCCCTCAGATATTGTAAGATATTCAGCTGTGTGCGAAGATTAGTCCTACAGCTGGGTGCGCAGGAAGGGGAGAGAAAGAGGGAGAAGAGAGAAGATCTGATAGTTGAGAGCGCAGACAAGATCTATATGATTTACCTTATTAAATCATAATCACAGTTCTATGGACATAGCCCTAGAGAGAGGGTGAACCACACACATCTGTTGTTGTGTGTGTGATTGATGCTTTGATCTCTGTTGTTGTTATGTTGTTATCTGCTTTATTGTATTAGACCAGATCTATAGTTGTGAAGGATAGATCTAGCTTGTTGAGTGATAGATGCATGTTGTGTTACTACTGTATTAGATCCACTTGACATTCCCCTGGTTGTAGACATCTCTGTCTTGCAATCCCCTCATAGCTGCTTCGGGTGAGACAGCATCTGCTTCGCAGGTGCTACTGAAAGGTCCAGTAGCTTAGGCTTGTTGGTGAGCTCTTGGAGTGAACCTCAGGTCTGCCCCTGTGCCAACAAACATCATGAGAAGATATGGCTCAACTTTGGGATGTAGAATCATTGGACTCCCAATCCTAAGGAGGATTAAATGGAATGGGTACCAAAATGCAACAAGGGTTAGTGATCTAGGGCACCCATGGAGGGAAGGTTCTATCACTAGGTAGATTATATATGCAAAAGATGAGTGGGTTAATCCATCTAGCTGAGCAAGGGTGGTCCTATAAGAATTTCCAATGGGAATGAAAGGAAAATGCAATATATTGAGGGTAGTTATGTTATGCTAAATGCCAGATAAGAAGATATACATGGAGAGGACCACTTTCCATATAGAAACAAGGGCTTCCATGGTGAATTCATGCACACCAATCAACTAATACCAAAGCATTAAGGTGATTATGAAAATAAAACCAATGTATAAAAATTTGAATTGAAAAATTTACCTACTTTAATGCTCCCAAGAAAAAAGAAAAAAAATCTTCTAGATGAAGTATTACAGAAAGAAAATCCAAGAATACTCTTTTAAAGGGCTTGAAAATACAATTCCAATGATGTAGATGGCATGTCAAATATCAAAGTTTGTATGAGTCTATAAGAGGCAAAGGAAAAATGAGGGTATTTCTATAAAAAGGGCTAAACCCCTAATTCCAAATTCATGTGTGCATGTTGCGTTTGGAGTGGAGGAGGAGGCCATAAATATTTTCATTCTTATTATGGAAAAACTGACCATGGTAATTTTAGTTAGTGAGTCTTAGGTAGGTGGCCTAAACCTCCTTATCATTTCCTATGGCTCACTTTTTAGGATAGGTCCTAGTTAACTCTGGGGCCCTGGGAAATGTTTTAGGGCCAACAAATAAATTAGGGCCATTTTTTGGGTTGGGAGCATAGAAATTCCCCTTAGTTACTGCACTGGTCCAACGTGGAAAACATGGGTGTTTTTTGCACTATTTTGATTTGACTTTTTTTGTTGAAAATTGCTAAAAAAAGGTAATTTTAAGAGGGGAAAGGGATATGGAAATTATATAATAATAACTTGGGACAAATTAGTGAATATTGTGTATTTTTAGGTATAACTGGGTTCAAATTCTTGTGGAGAGAGAGGGAGTTCGAAGAGATCCATTTTGTAGTCAGTGGGAACCAAGTGGTTTAAAGATATTTATCTCGACATGGGTTGATCAAGTATATTGACAACCCATTGATGAGCGAAGGGGAGGAGCTCCTCTCCTATATCATTTAGTACTCAAATGTTGACATAAGAGCCTTTGTGGTGCAAGGATAGATGATCAATATCGTCGTCAAGGATATCTACTTTTTGACAAGGATACCAATGATGGGAGCCTCTAGTGATACAAATCCAATGCTTCCTCGAGGGAGGAGGTTGGAGGATTTGGTACAGACCCATGGAAATGAAAATTTCTAGGTCAAGGATAGTGCCATACAAATTATGGATATGGAGTGCTTGGAGACACAAGCCAATGTTTCAGTGGTGGTCTACATTGTAGGGATCGATGCTCCACATAGGATATGTGGAGGATTGATGATTCTCATGGAGAGCATCCTCAATAGGACTTACTATGGGTGGGATCAACATTTATTGATGGTGCTAAATAATCAACTCACCTCCTGTTGTAGGACGTCAGGGGGTAACTATACATTTGTGATAGTTTTGTGTACATTCTTCTTTGATAAAATACCCACACTTTGATCGCATGTATGTATCTTTGATGGGGGTCCTCCAGAGCTGAGGATGTGGTGATGGGAATACATTTTGAGATGGAGGGGAGGTGTGGGTCTAGGGAATGTGGTTTGCACAAAAATATTTGCACACTAGTATTATCCCCCCATTCATATTGAGGATTATTTGTATGAGGGGAGACCCAAAGTTACCCCTTCCACCTAGCCAAACGTGGGGACCATAAGGTATGTATATTGTGATTTTATTTAAATATGTGGAGTGGAATATTTCAATATGTGGTACTGATCATATACATGTGAGATATAACATCAATGAGATTGGTTGGGAAAACCGATCACTTTATGTATGTGGAGACAAATGAACCTAGGACATTAGGGCCTAGGCATAGGGTAGACAATGAGTAGACTATGTAAGAGATGAGACAATGGCTAGAACAACTACTAACTAGATTATCTAAGTGAGGGTGGCATGAGCTAGATGATGCATATACAGTAGACTATGCAAGGACACCACCTAATTGACACCTGATTCTACAAAGAGTAGTGATGGTGGGCCAAGTTGTTTGAGATATTTCTGGGGTGGGGGGTTACATATTTCCCATAGCTCATGATCCTCCATTTAAGGGGGATGGAGGATATGAGTAATTTAGTGGGCCTTAAGCCCCCATTTTTTTTATT
>JZKD02S0338861.1:161222-177097 GCA_000966675.3 Picea glauca | reverse complement strand
GGATATACAAATATGCACTATGGATGTATTTTTTGATATAAAAATGTATAATGCAAATGTGGAATTCCAATATGTATGATTTTGTTTACAAATGCATGCTAGATTAGATATGAATGCAAAATGTTAACTTCTTATATTTACATGTGTTAAATGCCAATCTAGAATGTTATTTGCAATGACATATGATATTCTTCATATTGTTCCTAACTAGGAAACAATGTCAAGGCACCCTATGAAGACTTTGGAAATCTCCTCACTTTAAATTAATAGGAAACAATTTAGTAGTTGGAGAAGATATCCTCGTTGATTAAGAATAATTCAAAAAATAAACATTTTATATTAAATCAAATATTATGTTAAACATTTTTAATAATACAACATGCATAAACATTTTAGTTTTCAAAGAGAACATTTATCTTGTTATAACAAACATCAAATGATAAATAGAAAAAAAACAACATAGCACTTTAACTTCAAGTATTGCTAAAAATATTCACTACATACAACCCATGAAAATATATTTAATGAGCAACTGATAATGAAAACTAAATAAAATAGATATAACTCAAAAAACTTCAATAAAAAACATTTAATCACCAAATAATATAGTATTAAATACTTAATGACAAGTCATAAATACTTTAAGATTGACATTCACTTACCATATTTAAATTAGAATTCAAGATAACAATGTATATTAAACTAAATAAAAGACATTTAATCACCAAATAGTATAATATTAAATACTTATCATTACCATGACAACTCATAAATAACCAAATAGTATAGTATTAAATACTTATCATTACCATGACAACTCATAAATACTTCAAGATTGACATTCACTCGCAATATTTAGATTAGAATTCAAGATAATAATGTATATTAAAATAAATTCAAATTGAATAAATGAGAGAAGAGAATACAATACAATAGAAAAAAGATCAAGCCTTTAACTCCCATGTAGACCATTCTTTGAGAAAATCAACCCATTATAAAAAAGAAAGAAACCACGATAAAACTGAAAAACATATAAATATGAACTTTAACTATGATTAACTATGAATTTAAAAAAATCCAAATAACTTTCAAACTAAACAATAAAATATAAATAATTTTCAAATCAAACAATAAAATATAGATAATTTAAAAAAAAAAGGTTGCATGGTAACGTAGTCCCCGCCCAGTAGATTTGAAAATAGAGATGATAGCAGACACCCTATAATTATTGATGATGATGATTACTGTGAAACATGAACAATATATTAACTAGGGGCTAGTTTCATAGTCTTAAAAGAAATCAATTTGTAAAGATTTTAAATGAAAAAAATTAACACTGATAACTATACGATCAGAAAGATTGGAATTCAAAGAATTCGACCTAGACTCACAAGAAATGGAGGAAGATGTGTTGCTCCATGACACTTAGTTTATATATTTATCATATGTCGTATTTGCGAGGATCTCTGATCACATTTTTACTTTAATGTGGATGTTGTATAGTTTTGGAATTAATCTAAATTTCCTTCCAATTAAGTTAAGGTAACCAAATGTAAATTGCATTTTAAAAATATTCAATTTTTGTTTTTGAAAATAAACCTTTCGAATTTAATAATATATATTTTTATATAATATTTATTATATTACATAATAAATATAATCTAAATAATGTATTAGATAATAAATATAATATAAATAATATATTAGATAATAAATATAATAATGCATAATGATAAATACATACTACAACTTTTTATGTTTAGATGTGGTGATTGGTAAAATTTATTGATTATGTAATTAATTTTACATATTAAAAGATGTGAAGGGAGCAATAACACCAATTATATCAATCAATTAGAAATGAGAAACACAAATATTTTTATTATATCCAAAAATATATATTTGTTTTCCTATGTTAAACATTACCTTACATACACAAATTTATGATAAAAAACAAATTAATGTTACATCAAAAACAAACTCATTGCTATAATCCCATGACAAAAACTAATAAATAATAAACTAATAACAAATAGTTCAAAATAAAATAACACTTTTATCAATATAAAATTCCAAAAAAAAATGTATGCTTGTTCTAAAAAAAATGTCAGCGCTTCTAATGACTTTTTCTTTTGCTTAAATAAGCCTTCTACTCTAACCATTTTCTTGAACCACTTTTTTCCACATAGAATTTTGTCCATGTAGAGTCGAATCCAAATGGACTCGCATTATATGGATATAATTCCTAGTGTCATATCGAAAATGCTTGCGGATTCCCTTTATGTTCTATTTTTGCAATTAGATGACCCCTTTTCGTTTATGTTCTATTTTTGCAATTAGATGATCCCTTTTTGCTGGTTGAACGTGTGACTTCTTTCGACACGTAAGCCTTTGGCAATAACAAGTTATTTATGAGAATCTCAACAATTTCATATATACCATGTCAATCTCAATGTGTAAATGGAAAGAAACGGGTGGTTTTTCTTTATACAAATGCTTAACAAGAGATGCAATAGTGAAATCACGATATAAAGTATCTATGATCAACTTTCCTAAGAAATACATTGGTATGAATGCATTTTCATAAACATGATCTAGAATCAATCTTAACTTTGTTGTCCATGGAGAAGTTAGACCAAATTTACAGATAGAAGAAAAATGGCCTTTGAATCCCCTCAACATCTTTACTTTTACAATTTTGTCATGCAAAGCAATTATAAAGTCTCTTTTATCATTTACCTTTTCTATATAGAAGATCAAAGAAGTTTGATCCTTTACCCCTAGCATCCAACAATTCTCATGACAATGAATTTAAAAAATGAATAATTGATTATGCTTCCTCAACTTTTAAAAACACATCAAACCAAATCCTTTTAATGTCGATCTATGCATTGGGTATAAAGATGGTCACATAATCATTAAACATCTCAAAATATAGCCTAAATTTTCCCATATGTTAAATCATCTCATCCCAAGTTTGTTGCTTGGCACCAATTTTATGTTGATTTCTTATAGCAAGCTCTAAGGTTTCCTGCAATAGTCTTTCAATATTTTCTCGGGACTTCAAGAGTGATTCAATATATGTGTTCTTCTTGTTAACATGTGCCTGCCAATTCTCGATAACATACTCCTTTTCTTTTAGAACATCATTCAAATGGGCTAGTTACTCTTTATTTGAAAATTTTAAAATCCAAATCTTATTTATAAGTAAAAGACTTATGTCTTCTATGAAATTAACTTTTTCAGTATGTCATCAACATTGTCCTCATTACGAGAAATTTTCAAAACCTTTTTCATCATCATCCATTATATGAAATATGTCTAACAATGGCCTACTTTGAGAAACTCTCCCAGTGAGTTCTTACTATAACTTCTACAATTCAAGTATTAACAAGTTTCTATTTTTCTATTTTTTAGTCAATTGAGAATTTTGGTCTCTCAATTTACCATTCTCCAAAGTCAAAGCAAATTTCTCCTAATGATAAGTTATTAATTATTTTGACACAATATGCTCAGCTTGAGGTATTTCAATTTAGACATTAAAATCTTAATCTTCGTGTCTTTGAAATTTAGCAAATTCTTGACACTTTCTTTGCTACTTAATGTATCTGCTAAAGCAATTATTTTACTTCTAAATCCTTCACTTTGGTCACTTTGACTGTATTGATTATTTTCTCATGCTTGAGCTATGTATCCAATCTATAATGTTGACCTCTTTCAAATCAACTTGCACAAATGTAGTTTGGTTCTCATATTTATTTACATTACCCATGAACTCAGGCTATAGAACTAACAAATGAACTTGTTCATTGCATAGTCCATGAATGCTAAAAAATGAGGAATGGTGGGATCATTGGATACTATCTGGGATCCTTGACAAAGATTGATTTTCCTTTCCTTCTCATTTAACTTGTTCATTTGAACAAGTGGCTCCGTCAAATTTTAAGATCGAGTTTTCATCTAAGTTTTGATATAAATCACTAAATACTTGTCACTTATAGTCAGATATTGAATTATAGGCATAAGAGAAGAAGTCACAACTACCATCGAATCAATTGTTCTTTTAGGTTGCAATTCTCCTAAGAGAGTGTCAAACTCCTCTATCAAATCTTCTTGCCAGAGTTTTTTAACTCACCACATGCATCTCCCAAGGTAAAATTGATTATTTTCTTAACTTGATTTGGATCACTTGTATCCATGGCCTCAAGATCTCTTGATCCTTCACTTAGTTTCCTTTTACTTTCAATTTTTATTTTCTCAGCTAAAACTTTGGTTGCCAAGGTAGAAATTGATTCAACTATCTATTCAACTCCACTTGACATCCGTTCTACTTTTGTTTTGCTTCACTCATAATTAACGATTTTGGAAACCACACTAGTGGACATTGTGGGTTTTCCTTCCTTTACAAGTCTATTATTTAAGTTGGATTATGCTACTTGCATTTGCATTTATTATTGTACCTCTTTCTGCGTATCTTTATTCGCCATCATTTCAGCCTCAGGATCATTATGATGAATGCATGATGAAGAAATTAAAGCAACTCGTTGCTTTGATATAATGTGGTAGGCGTCATACATCCAAACATTTCCTAATTAGAAACCAAATGAAGAGATCAATTTGTTTACAATATCAAGATAAGACCTACTTTTAACATCAAATGAAAATATTTAAGCAGGTAAAACAAAGGATGATTTTTTATATTTTTAGAAAAGTGAAGATAATCATAAGAGAAAATAATTTTGAGATACTCTAGAGAAAAAAATCTTGGAAGAATGTACACTAGTAAAAGTTGAGGCTCAAGTTTACAACAATAAACTCTAATAATTGTGCAATCCTAGTAGAGATATCGATCCCTAACTCTAGTTTCTGGATTCAATTGAAGGATGTTATGAAATTCATTGAGCATCCTAGGGGTGGCATGAAAGAGAAAAGTATTTACAAAATCAATAAATGTCCCTTTTAGCTCATTTAGTATCACCATTGAGGTTCATTAAATTGCTGGAAGAGGATTTCCATCCTTATAATCCAACTTTCTCATATTCAAATGTTCAAAACATTCACATTGAAAATACATCAATAAATAGACTAAGTACAACTTGTACATGAACATTTTAAGGTCGTGATATCCACACATCTATTCATGGATTTCATTTGTTAGAAACTTTGCAAATTGGTACTTTGTTGGGAGTAGACTAGAAGGAGAGTAAATTTGATTCATAACTACATGTATGACTTCCTCAACCATTAAATAATCGTCACATCCTCAAATTGAAGAAATCATGGATATGATTTCACATGAAGATTTGGAAAGAGTAGCAGCTAGCATAAGGAAGGTTAAGTCAAGCGTTGGGACATCGTCACATAGATATCAACGAATAACATCTTACTTATCATGGGTGTTATTGCACAATCTGTACTTTCCTAAAGCCCAAGGCAAGTAAGAGAGATTGGGGTAACAAACAGGATATCCTATCACTGTCACCTTAATATGAAATCCCCACTTTTTAGGGATAGGCAAGGTATACCCCAGGGGAGGCATCCCCGGTAACCTAAAGGGATGGAAAATTAGGGTTATGGTCAAGATATATTCCCACCTCTCATTGGTTACCAAACTCACTAAGTCCGTGTCTAAAAATTGAGGTTAATGAAGTGCTTGATGTACCTTCCTGGAACAAGACAATATAGCATGCATATACAATAATCCCAAGTACAAATATGATAATAATACCTCAGTAGACAATAGAAAATGACAATAAGTGCTAATTGATATGAAATTGTAGCAGTCAATAAGTTTACAACAACAATTGATAAAATGTAACAACTACAACAAATACTCCTCAGAAAAGCTTGAAAAGACAATGAAAAGATAACATTAACTATGTAGAATGATAACTTGTCACAAGCAATTTCTGAAGTGATTAACTAACAATTGATGTCAATTATGCAGAAAATTTGTTGCAATTAGATGGTTGTAGAAAACATTTATAAAAATGGAAAATAAGTTAGTGATCTAGGCTAAACTAGGGTTAGAGATAGTTAGTAAAAGATTAGGAGAATAGTGTTTGAGTGTTTGATCAATCCTTCAACAAGAGAGAAGTGAGAACTAGTGCCTTTTAGGGCTTATGGCAGCATAATAACTTGGAGAAATAACAATTATTATACTTGTCTAAAAGATAAAAAGGTGGAAACTTGAGGAGTAGCAGCTTAAGTCCTCAAGCACCAAGCTTTTGATAGAATATTCAACTAGGGTGTAGGAACTTCTAGGCCCTAGAAATTTCTCCTATCCTTAGACTCTTAAAATATATTTAATGCAATAGTAACTAGACAAAGCTTCTAAAGTGATAGCACTTTAGGGCTCTAGAAATTTGTCTAGACAAGATCCTCTAAGGAAAAATTTAACAAAACAAGGAGCAAGAAAGAAGCACCTTATGTTTCTTACCCCTAGGGTTTTAAGCAAGCAATTTCATAATCTTTAATATGAATAAGTAAACATACCATAAACATTTAAAATGAAATGAGAATTGTAGATTTACTTACTTCACCAAGAATAATCAAGCACAAAACCCTAGATTTTCCAAAATTCCACCAAGAAATGATCCAAAATGCATCCAAACAAGTCTCCAAGAGAGTGTGCCTCATAATTTCAGCCAATAACCCTTAAGAGGGTGAAAATTTCAGTCCTCCCTCTTGTGAGAGGCGAGTTATGATGAAAAATGAACTTAGCCAGCCATACGTATATGGGAAATCCTGGCTATTTAATCCAAAAGTTGTGTCTTTTCACAGAACAGAGCCTACATGTCAATTTTCTCTTAAAATTCAAAATTAAATTATTTTTCACAAGATAAACCCTAAAGAGGGTGACACCATCCTTCCTAGGGTGACGTTAGTCCTCCTCCATGAGACGTTGAGGTAATCTAGAAAAACATTGGGCTTCCAAAGACCCTCCTCCATGCCACATGTGCCAAAATTGTAGCCCAACACCTCTCAATGTCAAACCTTAGCCCTGGTTGATGTCATGGGGCTACTAGGGTGACGTCCAAGGTCTCCAAATCCAACATCCGGGTGGGGAAGGGTGGCCCCTCATCATCTATGCCTGCTAGGGTGCCTCCAAAGGAAACATCCTCTTCCTTCACTGTGCAAACTAATCGTCATTGTCTTGCCCCAAGCTTGGGGTTTCAGTGTCCATCCATGGGCTTTAGGCCCTCATGAAGGTCCAAACTGGTCATCTCCTCATGAATACATGTCCACCGGCAAAAGTCCTGCAAAGACAACAAGTATGCCCTCCAGGGGTCCATAAGTCACAAGTATCATGCCAAGTAAATCACATCTAATAATCAAAGAACCTATAATATCCCAAGGTCGAGCCCCAGTTGTAACTATGAATTTTAACATGTTTTGTAGGATGATGAGCCAAGTGTTATAAGCAAGGAAGCTCATGTGCTTATTAGGCCAAAGAGCCTAGACATTAAAGGCTAGGAGCTTGTTTTGTACATGTAAATATTCATATTATTAATATAAAAACATCGTTGTGTGTAGACCGACCACAAAGAAAGAGTATGGGGGACTAAGCTCCACTAGGATGGGTAAGGGAAGGGGGCTGAGAGGCTAGGAAAAAGGGGCTAAGCTTGAGGGATTAACCCAAGAGAATATTATAATGTATTTCCCGAAAATACTAAAGTGGGGAAATAAACCCTGACATCCTAGGTTCCATTGGGAAAGGAACAAACTCCAAGTGGAGAGGGAAGAGATCGCAAGAGAGCCATGTGTCAACCTGGGTGCATGTATTTTTATGGGGGAAAATCCATCATTGTGGGGGTTCTCTTTCCATTCTTTCCATCCTCTCCATGCATTCTCCCCAAGCACTCACGCAAGAACGCATAGAGCCATACCTCGAGGATTGACCTCGGAAAACCTGCACACACCTCTGAGCACTCACGCACCTCTGGAACCTACAGACAGTGAGCCATATCCTATGCATTTATGAAATGACTAACATACTTGTACCTTAGTTTAATTTTGAAGGGGTGTCACCGGAGCCTACTGCTGGTTATCTGAGAACGAGAGTGAAGAAGAGGGTTGTCAGGCCCGTGGATAGAAGAAGCAAGTTGTCAGGCCTTTGAGAAACTCTCTCCAGGTGAGAGAGTGTGCTGAGGAAGTGAGTTCTCCTAGAGGAAGTCTAGTAGTAGCTAAAGAGCTATGAGAATTCTTGATTCGGCCTGTTGTTGAAGCCCCGAAAAGGGAGGTGAAGTAGTCGATGGACTATGGGACAATGAAGGTGTATACTCTCAGGGTGGGACAAGCATGTGGGGAATGAGAGTCTATGAGTTGTGGGCATAAGTGGCTCCTTGGAGGAAATCCTTCCTGTCATACTGTGCAACTTCCTGTTGTCCATGCCTAGCCTAGGAATCCCTTTCCCGATGGAGTTTAGTCCCAGCTCGGGGGTGACCCACTACTGATAGTGATGAGAAATGTGGTCTAAGGCTGGGAGGTTCGTGGAAGGTCTGCACGTAGTTGGTGTACTTCAATTAAGAGATAAGTATCATTTATGTGCTCAATGGTTAAATGATGTATTTTAGTACATGCCTTTGATTCGTGTAATAATATCATGTGTTTCGCTGCATGTATGTTTCCATGTGATCTCTTTTATTTCCTGTTAAGTTTATATGTGTTTTATCCTACAAAATATCTCTAGACCGCATGTGTCTGAGGTAGCGTTACGTGGCAGAGGTTGATGGTCAGGGACGTTACAAAATGGTATCAGAGCCCATGGTTTCAACACTGAACCTGGATGGGCCAAGTACGTGTTTAATGAAACAAATTTTTCAGAGTGAATTGTTGTCGAGAGGGAAAAAATTGAACCTCAAAGTGTCCTTGAGTGCCCAGAAGGCACTGCGTGAACACTTAGACTGTGTTTAGAAGCTCAGGAGGTATAACGATTTATGGAACAACAACAGAGAAAAGATACCACCGTAATTGTGGTATTAGGCCACAAAGTTAAAAAAAAATTGGGCCATAGGATCTATTCGGGAGAAGGCAGACCCTTCATAGCCGTCAGATTTGGAAAAAGGTGCATGAAGGTTAAACCCCAAGTCCTTCGGACTTCGCGACTTCGGCGAAATTGGTGAGTTATAGAGAAAAAGGGGTCGAAGCCCGAAGTTCTGAAGTCTCGGAGACGATCTACACCGTAGATCTGGGGAGAAGTGTTTACCATTGGATTTGACCAAGGATAGATTAGAGTCGTTAGATCAAGCCAAGAGAAGAAGGTAAAGCGCAGTGGAAAATATAGATCTCAGCCGACATATCTACGTGCGTGTGGTTGTGAGCCATAGATCTCACAATAGTTTTGAAATTCAGCATTCGGGAGAAATGGAGTGCCCTGATGCAAAAAATCTCGAAGTCCCGAAGTCCGAAGTTAATTCAGACCATTCATCAAAAGAGACACGTGTTGACAGGTTGGCTTGTTCAGGAATTCGACATTTGGGAGTATAAAGGTGTGATAGAGTGAAAAATCCCAAAGTCCCGAAGTCTGGAGTTAATCCATACCATTCGTTAAAAGGACACATGACTGCATATCAAGGTATTCGGCAGTTCGACACTTCGGGAGAAATGGAGTGTGCTAGAGTGAAAACTCTCGAAGTCCTGAAGTCCGGAGTTAATCCAGACTGTTCATCAAAAGAGACACGGGTTGGCAGATTTGCTTGTTCAGGGTTTCGACATTCGGGAGAAACAATGAGTGCTAAGGCGAAAAATCCTTAAGTCCCAAAGTCTAAAGTTCATCTAGATCCTTCATTAAAGAAGATGTGTGTTAGAAGATTAGCTTATTCAGAGTTCGGTGTTTAGGATATTTGAGGAATGAAAGTGTAAAATATTCTAAATCCCGAAGTCCCAAAGTGATGTGGCTTGTTGACGTCACCCGAGATGACGTGGACACACAGGTTGCGTGCCACATGGCAGTGAGTCATGTACTTTCAAATATTGAAATGGAAGTTAAAATGTGACACATGTCACCCATTAGATTTGGCCACGTGTCCGCTTCTAGTATCCCACCATGTGGCACTCTTCTTGAGCATGGTTAGTGGGGCCCCTGATGGTCACAGGGGACACGTGGCACCAGATCTTGAAGTTTGGAGACTTGACACTCCGAAAGAATTAGCTCATGATTGAGTGGGAGGAAGAAATTCCTGAAGTCCCGTAGCACCGAAGTGACATGATGTGATGATGTCACTGGGGGTGACGTGGAAGTATTTGGAGATTCGCGGTTCAGGAGTTTTGGGGTGTGCATATGTGAAATCCTCCGAAGTCCCGGAGGCCCGAAGCTCCGAAATCCAAGAGCCCTGAAGTCCCGAAGTAGGGGATGTGGCATGGCATGATGACGTCACCTAGGTGACATGGATCTCCCCTAGGCATTCCATGTGTCATATGACTTTGTACTTTGACAGACCCTGTTGTACTAATAATGACCTCACACATGTCACTTGATGATAAGGCCATGTGTCACCCCATTTTTCTGACACATAACACCCATCTTAAGCAGTACTAAGTGGACCCTGGGCATTCGCCAATTCGACACTCCGAGAGATCTGTGAAGAAGTGCTTTGGAAATCCCTGAATCCCAGAGGGCCAGAGTTAATCTCGACCATTGATCAGGAAATGATACTTGGAAATAGATGCATCAGTCCGGAGACTTGGCACTCCAGAAGGATTGAGAGTATGGACATTCCAAAAATCTCAAAGTCGGATTTCTGTAGTAAATATAAGTCGTTGGATGCTGGGAAGTCATGGACCGTTGATCCACCCCACTTTGTGAGTTCACCGATTCGACACTCTGGGATATTTTTGTGATGTGCTTTGGAAACCGTCGAAGCTTGGAGTCCTAAATCTCCTATCCACCGTATATCTGAATAGAGAATGTGGATCGTATATCCACCGATCTCTATGAGTTTTCCAGTTCAATGTTCTATGGTGTTTGTGATGTGCAGAAAGGGAAACCTCTAAAGCTCCAGAGGCCCGAAGTTTCAAGGCTCCGGAGAAGCGCCCAACTATTAGCACTTGGTCACAACCGTGGTCACATGTGAATTAAGGGATGAAGAAAAAGGGGCTAGCGCCCGGAAATTGTTGCAAAACAGAGCATGGCTTAGAGATAGAAGCCTGGGGGGTTTTTGATCGACCAAGACCCGCATAAAATGGAGTCTGATATTCCTTTTGTTGAATCAGATTGGTTTATGTTATTCTGGAAACTTATTAAGTCCAATAACTTGACAAAATTCGGTTGACTGCACATTTTGTAGAGTTAACAATTGTCAAAACTGAACCAAATTGTTACATAGTGTAGAGAAATGGAGGAGGCACATGATGCTTACAGTTCGAAGAATGAAGCTAGAGGAACAGATGTCCATTTGGGAATTGAAGGAAAAAATTCCAATGGGCATGGAGAAGAAATAGATAGAGATGTGGGCATGATGAAAATCATTAAAAATTTGCAAAAAGATGTCCAAATTCACCAGGAAGATAACGAAAGGCTTAAGAAATATAAGCGACAACATGAAGACTTCAATAGGAAGTTAATGCAGATCCTAGAAAGAATTGAAAAGAAGTTGGATAAGGAACGTGGATCCAACAAATCAGGGAGCCACAAGTCCCCTGATGAGGAACAAAGAGGAAGAAGTGGTAGCAGACTTCTCCAGCACTCCCAAAGGAATTCAAAAGGGAGGTCGCACAACAATTCAAGTCCATCCCCTACCAGAATGCATAAGAGATCTGAAGTAGATGAACTGAAGGGTGAAATGAATAAGATCAAACCTCCTACTTTTTATGGAGAGCACTGGAAAGATGAAGAGGCTGAGACATGGCTACTTGGTATGATGAAATATTTCCAATTACATAATTACTCCTCTCATGCAGAAGGAAGAATTGCAATCTATCAACTGAAAGGAAAGACATCCATGTGGTGGGATCAACTTGTACAAGTGCAACACATCCAAGAGAAGGATGTTACATGGAAGGAATTCAGAAAACATTTTGAAAATAAGTACTTAACCAAGAGATACTATGACAAAAAGATGAAATAGTTCTTTGAACATAAATTCGGCAGCATGACTATAGATGAATAGGAAAGGAGATTTATAGAGCTGTTGAAGTATTTCCCTTTCATTAAGGATGAGACATTCAAGGTCCAAAGATATCTGAGTGGGCTGCCATCTTTTATCAATGACAAAATCCAGTATGATGATCCTAAAACTATGGAAGAAACCACGAGGACATTTATATGATCAACATAAGGGAAAGCCTACTTTCCAAAGATCTTGGGAAGACAAGAGGAGGTTTAGGAAGGAGTAGAGGAAGAAAGGGAGAAAGCCACCATTTTTCAGAAACAGTCCTCAAGGACAACCAGTTTTGAAGGAGCCTAGGATGGATGAAGTAGGTGGGCAAAGGCCAAGGCAGAAACCTATGCAATGTTGGGGTTTTAATGGAGATCATAAGTATAGATATTTCCCTCACAGAAAGGACAAGTTGAGTTTTGTTCACAATGTTCAGCAAGAAGAAATAGTGGAGGACATGGGCAGAAGAGTACCAGGGATCTATGCAGCCCTGGACAACAAGCAAGCTGAGTTTCAATCACACATGATTTAAGTCAAAGTCATGGATGATTTTAGGGGCTAAATTTCGCTCATGGGCTAATTTTCCATGGTTTTTCCAAAAACGAGATTCGTTATTTTAAAAATGCTTCACCAAAATTCTATAGGATAAAATTATTTTACTTTAAAAATCGCCAAAATTTTATAAAAACTATATAAAATACTTAGAAATTTGAATATTTAAAAAAAATATTGCCAAACATTTATACTTGAAATATGAAGGATTAGTAATATTTCCCAAGGTTTCTACATTTTAAAATAAATTTCCATCCTTAAAATCATCCATGGGACTCGAAGGTATGATCAATAACCATGTTTTTACTATTTTAATTGATTCGGGTGCTAGTCATAGCTATATAGATCCTAAGGTAGTGGAAAGATTTCAATTACCAAGAAGCAAGAATGGGGAATCTTGGCTGGTGCAGCTAGTTACAGGAGCCAAGAGAAAGGTTGTTGAGATGGTTAATTCATGTCTAGTGAGCATGAATGGACTGAGTACCAAGGAAGATTTGAATATCTTTCCTTTGGGATCATATGACTACCTAATTGGTATGGATTGGTTGGACCAACACCATGCCATATTAGACTGTCATAACAAGGAATTCACTTGCCTGGATGAGGAAGGAAATTAGAGAGCAGTCCAAGGGATTCCCGGGGCAGTTACTGTCCGGGAAATCTTAGCAATGCAGCTAAAGAAGTGTTACAGGAAGGACTGCCAAATATGTGTAGCCCATATGGATGAAGCACCTAAGGATAAGGTGCCAAAATTGGAGGATCATGCAGTCCTGAAATATTTTGAAGATGTGTTCAAGGAGATACCAGGACTACCCCCAAAGAGAGATATTGATTTCTCTATAAATTTTATGCCTGGAGAAACTCCAGTATCAAACACTCCCTACCAGATGAGCACACCATAACTGAAAGAACTGCAAATGCAGCTTGAAGAAATTATAAATAAGGGGTACATACGCCCAAGTGTGTCACCTTGGGGTGCCCCAGTGTTATTTGTGAAGAAGAAATATGGGACCCTGAGATTGTGCATTGACTTCAGGCAGTTAAATAAAGTAACTATAAAGAACAAGTATCCTCTACCAAGGATTGATGATCTCTTCGATCAGTTGAAGGATGCAAGGATATTTTCAAAGATAGATCTCAGGTCAGGATACCATCAGGTAAAGATTAAATATGAAGACATCAGAAAGACATCCTTCATGACAAGGTAGGGTCATTATGAGTTCAGAGTGGTGCCATTTGGGTTATCAAATGCACCCATTGTTTTCATGTGCTTAATGAATGGTGTTTTCTGAGAATATTTAAATAAGTTTTCCATTATCTTTTTGGATGACATCCTTGTATATTTCAAGATAGAGGAAGAGCACGAGCAACACTTGAGGATGGTGTTACAGGTGCTAAGAGAGAACCATATGTTTGCTAAGTTGAGAAAGTGCTCATTTTTCCAAAATCGAATCCACTATTTGGGACATATAATATACGAGGAGGGAATAACAGTATACCTTGAAAAGATTGAAGTTGTTAAAGGGTGGGAGACGCCTAAGAATGTGACAGAAGTCAGATCCTTCATGGGTCTAGCTGGCTACTACAGGAGATTTATTGCAGGATTTTCGAGGATTGCTCACCCAATCACTTGCTTGCAAAGAAAAGGGGTAAAGTTTCAATGGATAGAAGAATGTGAAAAGAGCTTCCAACAATTAAAGAAGTTGTTAACTAGTGCTCCAATTATGAAGATTGCAGATTCGGATGAAGAATTCATGGTTTTCACAGATGCATGCAAATATAGATTGGGTGGATTCCTTAGTCAGAATGGGTTTGTGATATGTTTTGAATTCAAGAAATTGAAAGAGCATGAAGGTCTCTACACCACTCACGATTTGGAGTTGGAATCCATAGTACACACTTTAAAGAAATGGAGACACTACCTCATGGGAAAGAAGTTTGAGCTGAGGACCTACCATAATGGTATGAAATATTTGTTTGATCAACCTACTTTAAATTCCAAGCAAAGCAGATGGTTGGGATTCCTCTGTGAATATGACTTTGATATCAAGCACATCAAAGGAAATGAGAGAAAACTGGTTGATGCACTCAACAGGAGAATGCATGAACTACATGCTACAACCATCAACATGTATCAAATTGACCTTAAAGACAAAATTTTGGAAGATACAAAAGAAGATACACAGTACACAAAAGTGGTAACAAGGTTACAACAAGGTAAGATGCTACAGAAAATAGAAGATTACAGAGTAGAAGTTGAGGGGATACTCCTGTACAAAAACATAATTTGTGTACCCAATTCTCATGAATTGAGGAGTATGATCTTGAAAGAGATGCATAATGTGCCTTATGCTGGGCACCCTATTACTATTGGCCTGGCACGAAGAAAGAAATTGCAGAGTACATCACCAGATGTATGGAGTGTCAGAGGGTCAAAGACGAGCATAGAAACCCATCTGGGTTGCTACAACCATTACCCATCCCTGAGTGGAAGTGGGAAGTGGTGACAATGGATTTCATTACAGGATTAACCAGAACAAACAAGCAACATGATTCCATCATGGTGGTGGTAGATAAGCTTACAAAGGATGCCCATTTTATTCCATTGAAAACTACTCAAACGAAAACTAATGTTGTTGACATTTATATGAGGGAAATAGAAGGATTTCATGGTATTCCCAAGACAATTGTGTCTGACAAAGACCCAAAGTTTACCTCGAAGTTTTCGAGAGGATTATTCAAGGGGTTTAGAACGAACCTGAACTTCAGCACAACCTACCATCCTGCGTCTGATGGACAAAAAAAGAGAGTATGTGATAGAAAAACCCTCCTAATCCAGGTGGATATCGGTGGCCACCCACCTTTTCCAATTGGCTCAAAACAATTTTCTAGCAATTTTGGTAATTTACTATTTTTAGCAGTTTTTAACTTTTGGAGTCATTTTGAGGCCCTAAACGATGTTTTTTTGGGAAAATAGTTTTGAAATATAAAAGTTCCTTATATATTTCACCGAAAATGAATCTCCTCGACAATACCTTTCCAACGGGCCATCATACACCTAAAACGAAGATCGTATGCAAATGTTACGACCCTGGGAAGTTGTTGTACTAACTTACCCAAACAGGGCCCACATGACTTTTGGCGCTTCATCTCCTAGGGTTAGGTTTTTGGATGTCTAGGGTTTTTGGCATTCCTGCTTATTGTAAAAAGGCCTTCAGAGCCTCA
>JZKD02S0338861.1:117153-161172 GCA_000966675.3 Picea glauca | reverse complement strand
GGTGGCGTTAACTTCCACCGAGAATTAATACCGTATTTGGACTCCACTAGCCCGGAGAACCAAAAGCGGCTCGCTGGCCCTGAATTTAATGCCTTGCAGGCTGGCAGGTTGATGGATTAATGAGGGATGGGGAGGTGAACTGCCTATCCGTAGAGCCGCCAGGCCTGATTAGTGCAAGGGTAATCGTGCCACACGCAATCTCACAAGAGGATAAGGCGTGGGGAAGAAGCGATTGGAGAGGTAAGACGCGAGGGGAACTCTAGCATTACGCAGAGTGAGTGATAGCAGAGAGGGAGGATTGCAACCTTCGCTCCTGGTCACTGGCAGACAGAGAGACGTAGTCTCACAGCATCGTGGTCTCAGCTCGGTGGTGGCTAGTGGTAAATCCGTTGGGAGTCGCTAAGCCTACGGTTGGGTGGAAACGAGCACCCCTCTCAGCAGTCGCACCCACTTCTGATGTTATTTCTGATAAGTGTTTTTCATATTGCATCTTGAAATTCATATGCTAACATATATGCTCATAAACTGTGAAATTGTGAACGATTACAATATAAGAATGTCTGTGCAGTGTTTTGATAAGAAATGTTAGATATATGCTTATAACAGAAAGACCACGCATGGTTTATGTTGATAAATGAATTTAATTATGCATGAGTTGAACCAAGTCAGACTTCCAGTCCATCCTCGGGAGTTTGTTTCCCTTTTCCTGTCTCCAGGAATGCCCAGAATAGATCTCTTCACAGAGATTCCCTCCTTGGAAAGGTTTACCAAGAACCTGGAAAAAGGACTTGAAGGCGCAAGTCTTAATAACCCTGTACGAGGAGGAATGACCCTCTTAAAATTCTAAAGTAGCAACGTAGGGATAAGTAACGAATCGATGGATGAGATCCTGTCGGAAGACCCATGGTCATTCACGACTGTCAGATTGACAAAAGTAACAAGGGCGTTACATACCTTGCCCCTTTTTCTCTCTATCTTCGTGAATAGCGATGAAATTGGGATCGTAGACCCCCCCCCCAAGGTCCATGAGAACATTTGGACCGTTGATCTTTCAACATCCATGAAGTAGTGGAAGAATGCGCGAGGTGGGACAGATCTGAGCTGTTAGATCGTATCTAGAAAAACCTGATAGCCGTTAGATCTATTAAGAGATGCATGAGTGTTAAACCTTCGTGAATAGTAGAGGTAAAATCCCGACGAGGAGGTTGGCACATCGGGATATCGGAGTTCTCGAGGTCGAGAATGTCGGGGCATTTCAAGTCCCGAAACAACGAAATGATCTGGACCGTTCGTTTGTGCAGACACGTGGCGGAAATTGAGAGCCTGTTGGTATATCGACTACCGGGGTTTTGAATTGACAGAGAATTTCTGTCATCGGGGTATCAAAAACTCTGAAATCACGAGATTGGATCAGGGCCGTCTATCAGCCGGAACACATGGTGGAGATCCAAACCATCGGGGAAGTCCCGATAGAAAAGTCAATAGGTGCATCGGGGTTCGGTATTTTGCAAGTCCTGAGGACAATACTACCGAAGCATCAGAAGTCGCGAAATCGCGAGAGACAATCAGTACCATCCATCTTGAGGAGGACGCGTGGAGGAGATCAGAGCATGCGGGAGGTTTCCCGAAAAGAAAGTTGTGCATCGACATTTCAGGAGTTGGGAAATCAGGAATCCCGTGGACAAGAAGTCCTTGCAATTCGGACTCGCGAAGTCCGAAATTTCGACAAGGAAGGGAAATCTCCATTGTGGGGGCCAGCTGTCAGTATAACGAAGAATCGGGATTCAAGAGATCGGCAGTCTCGAGAACAAATGCATTTCGGCATTTGAAACCCTGAAGTCCCAATAGAAATCAGGGACCGTTGGTTTCATGGGCGATCACTATCGTTGATCACGCTAAAGGAAAAAAGGGGATTATTAATTGACGTCATATTGGGAATCAGAGGATTGCGAGTCCTGAGGACAAATGAATTTCGGTGTTGAAAAGTCTGAAACCCCAATAAGCAGTGTGGCTGCGGTCATATGGGGGAAGGTCATGTGGACCAAAGGTCTAGCCCGAAGGGCTAGCTGAAGTTAGAGCGCATCGGCTTTTGGGAGCCCAAAACCCCGAAAGGAGATAAGGCTGCGGTCTTGTGAAATAGTGGTCATATGGGCTAGGAGTTTAGCCAGGAGGGCTAGCACGTAAAGGGGCGCATCGGCAAATCGGAGATCGGGAGTTCGAGAGGACAAGAACTCTTGTCATTAGGAATCACGAAACCCCGAGACCCAAAATTATCATCGGGGAAATGTCACAGGTGCGTGAAGAAGAGGCCGTGACAGGGAATTAAGGACCTATGGATCGGGTTTGGCATTTCACTGCTGCGAGCTTCGGGGATTCTCATTGTTGAGAAATCAACGAAAAAGTTTGATTTTAGGTAGTGGGTATGTTACATGCCACCATTCTAGCGAGTCTTTCACTCTGTATTTTTACAGTCTTTGTACATTTATTTCATTAATATAAATCGTGTATTACTGTATATATGTGTTTATGGTTGCATATCTGATACATTTATGTTATATTATTGGATATTTGTGATATCTATGTGCATTTATTTATTATATCTCCACTCTCATTTCGTGCTGAAAATAATCTGGATCACCTTCGGATGGGAAGACTACCTACACTTGGTAGAGTTTGCTTACAACAATGGGTATCAAGCATCACTGAAGATGAGCCCATTTGAGGCACTTTATGGCATAAATTGCAACACACATATCAGTTGGGAAAACCCAGCTGATAAAGAAATAATTGGGCCAAATTTGCTCATGGAAATGGACGAGAAATTGTTAAAAATAAAGCAGAATTTGAAGGCTGCCCAAGGCAGGCAGAAAAGCTATTCTGACAAAGGCAGAACCCACACGGAGTTTAAAGTGGGTTATCATGTTTTATTGAAGGTGAAAGCCAACAGAAGTTCCCTAAAGCTAGGGAACTATTCCAAGTTGGCAACCAGATATTGTGGACCGTTTAAAATTCTAGAAAGAATTGGACCAGTAGCTTATATGCTTGCATTGTCTGCATGCATGACTATTCATAATGTATTTCATATCTCCTTTCTCAAGAAATATATACCTGAGGCTAATCATGTGATTGATTGGAATGTGATTCAGGTGGAGCAAGAAGGCGCTTTACAAGTGCACCTGATGTGCATACTGGATCAGAAGAGAAAGCAGCTCCAGAATCGAGCCATAGGGCTTGTAAAGGTCCAGTGGACCTGATACGGTCCTGAGGATGCAACATGGGAGCATGAAGATTCTATGCGGGAAGAATATCAACATCTTTTTGAAGATTTTGAAAATCTTGTTGATGTTTTGTAAATGAGTTGCATCGAGGACAATAGAAAAATAAATGGAGGGGATTGTAATATCCCAAGGCCGAGCTCCAATTGAAACTATGAATTGTAACATGTTTTGTATGTTGGTGAGCCAAGTGTTATAAGAAAGGAAGCTTATGTTCTTATTAGGTCGGAGAGCCTAGACATTAAAGGCCAGGAGCCTATTTTGTACATGTAAACATTCATATTATTAATATAAAAACATCGTTGTGTGTAGACCAACCATGAAGAAAGAGTATGGGGGACTAAGCTCCACTAGGCTGGGTAAGGGAAGGGGGATGAGAGGTTAGGAAAAAGGGGCTAAGCTTGAGGGCTTAACCCAATGGAATATTATAATGTATTTCCTGAAAATACTAAAGTGGGGAAATAAACCCCGTCATCCTAAGTTCCGTTGGGGAAAGGAACAAACTCCAAGTGGAGAGGGACGAGCTCCCAGGAGATCCATGTGTCAACCTGGGCGAATGCAGTTTTATGGGGGAAAATCCATCGTTGTGGGGGTTCGCTCGCCATTCTTTCCATCATCCCCATGCATTCTCCTTAGGAACTCATGCATGAACGCATAGAGCCATACCTCGAGGGTTGACCTCGAAAAACCTGCACACACCTCTGAACACACATGCACCTATGGAACCTGCAGATATTGAGCCATATCCTGTGCATTTCCGAAATGACCAACATACATGTACCTTAGCTGAATTCTGAAGGAGTGTCACTGGAGCCTACTTCTGGTTATTTGAGAGCGGGAGTGAAGAAGCGGGTTGTCAGGGCCATGGATAGAAGAAGCAGGTTGTCAGGCCTATGAGCAACTCTCTCCAAGTGAGAGAGTGTGCTGAGGAAGTGAGTTCTCTTGGAGGGAGTCCAGCAGCAGCTACAGAGCTCTAAGAATTCCTGATCCGAACTGTTGTTGAAACCCCAAAAGGGGAGGTGAAGCAACCGATGGACCATGGGACAATGAAGGTGTATACTCCTGGGGTGGGACATGCATGTGGGGGATGAGAGTCTGTGAGTTGTGGGTGTAAGTGGCTCCTTGGAGGAAATCCTTCCTGTCATATTGTGCAACTTCCTATTGTCCCTGCCTAGACTAGGAATCTGTTGCCCGATGGAGTTTAGTCCCAACTCGGGGGTGATCCACTGCTGAGAGTGATGAGCAATGTAGTCTAAGGCTGGGAGGTTCGTGGAAGGTATGCACGCAGTTGGTGTACTTCAATTAAGAGATAAGTATCATTTTTGTGCTTAATGGTTAAATGATGTATTTTAGTGCATGCTTGTGATTCTTGTAATAATATCATGTGTTTCGTTGCATGTATGTTTCCATATTATCTCTTTTATTTCCTGTTAAGTTTATATGTGTTTTATTCCACAAAACAGCTCAAGACCGCGTGTGTCTGAGGTAGCGTTACCCGACAGAGGTTGATGGTTGGGGACATTACAACACCTGAACATATGCATCAAACCACACTAACCCAAACAAATGCTCAAAGACATTATACAACTTGTCAAATTTAGGTTTGGAAAGGGTCTCAAAATGTCCTATTTGGTCAATAACCCCTAAGTTTAGGGTGTTTCCTAGGTGGAACCAATCCTAATCATGTGTGCATGTGATATGATGTGGGGTAAACTCTTGGGCATGGGGTTCATGACATACAAGGGTTTGTATTGTCTTACCTATGGGTTCCTTTGTAGAGGGTGAGCAATCCTTTGTCCATGATGCAAATCTTTCCAAGCCCACTTATTGCCATTTTCTAAATCTTTTTCCTTTTATGTTTCAAGGAACTAGGTGGAGGCTGTTGTCCTGGCTTGGTGTCTAGGTATGCCAGTGTCATTCACAAATACTTTGCGGAAATGAGAAGGCTGGCTCATGATGAGACCCCCTTTCCCTTAGTCATGCAACTGAGAGCCACTACCCTGGTTTGGTGACCAAATGATGGTAATGTCATACCGCTAAGCACCCATGATCATGATAGGCCAATTTGTGATGAGACCTCCTATCCCCCAACAAACACCCCGAGTGATTATTTTTGCAGATCCCCCATTTATTGTGGAAAAGTGTTTCACTTCTTTCTCGGGGATCCTTGGGCGAAACATCTCAAAGGTGAATGATAGGATTTTGTCTTTTCCCTGCTACTTTTACCCTTTGGGCCTTTAGCTCCTTCTTTCCATGAGATAAGGTACAATCCCTTCTTGGGTCAGTGCACTCGAAAGTCCTAAAAGGTGAGGAGGTGAAAATGATAGAGCGTGGAAAGTGACAAGTATGGTGATGGACAAACGATGACTCTTTGAGGAACCATCCAATGGAAACCTATTCCTAAGGGCAACCAACTTACTAGGGCACCATGTCACCCTCCCCAAGTTTAAACAATGCAAAGAGCATAAATTCCAAGAAAACGTTTTAAAATCAAGAAAGATTCATTGCAACATATTCAAGTGCTTCAAATATCGGAGTGATACATACCATGATACCCAGACTCATTACCTCATGGAGCAAGACCCACTGTCTTCTAGGACTAGGCCGGTGTGGTGGAAGTTGTTGTTGGTGATATGTAGGGTGCATAGAAGACAAAAAGAGGGGCCCTCCAGGGCTATGGTCTGTCCATGTGGCTCTCGACACTCCATGTCTACAACTTGTTGGCCTTGAGACATGATCTCCTTAGTTACCCCTAGGTTGGGGGTAACAATGGGTATCCCAACTATTCACCTTAGTAACCAACTTTTCTTCATTAACAAGGAATTCACCCAACGACAAGGGAAGCATGGTTTATATGGATTCAACTGTGATAGACAAAATTTCTCTAGATCCATATGAAAAGACTAGGAAACGATTAAAAGGGTTATATGAATTTGCACAAACCTCTATGAAATCAAGTGAATAGAAAGTGGAGGGAACCATGGACTAAGCTAATTGGCTAGAGCAAATTAAAAACTAGTAAAAACAATGCAGAAAAGGTCCTAGTTAACTCACATAATTTCCTAGACATATCACTAAAATGCTTGCATCATAAATCTCCTATCTAAGATCAATTAAAGTCTTTGAATTTGCTAAAAATTTCCTAGACAAGCCAATAATAGCCAACAATTTATTTGTTGAAACCATTTTCTTTTAAAATTTTGAGTTAATCTTCTAGAATAATAGAATCAAGCAATTAGACAAGCAAATAGCCAAAGGTATTTGTTGAAGCCATTTTCTTTTAAAATTTTGAGTTAATCTTCTAGAATAATAGAATCAAGCACTTGGTGAACTTACCCATTTGAGCAAAAGTTGCAACATACTAAGTATGTTCTTCACCAAGCCAATGACTTTCTCTAAGTGATCATGAGTAAAATAATGAAGAAAGAAGTGAATAACCTCTTTTCTATAATTAATCCTTAATAAAATGCCACGTCACCTACAACATGTAGTAAATATTGCATTAATTAGCAAGTACCTTGAAATGTTCATAGTATTAATTATAATAAATGATGAGAAATAAATGCCAAAATGTTGTTGAGAGTGCCCTAGAACACAAAACCAATAGTATTCCAAAGCGGTTTCAAAGCTCGTAAAGTGATTTTCAAAACCATTGTCTTATGCTTTGAAAGGTTTTCATCCTACACGTGTCAACCCATGGATGATTTTTGAGGGAGTGCTAGTGATTTTCAAAGCCATTGTCTTATGCTCCGAAAGGTTTTCATCATACACGTGTCAACCCATGGATGATTTTGGAGGGAGTCTTTTTGTTATCTATCAGACACGTGTCCCTCTAAAATGCATTGTAATCGTTTGATCATCACATGTCTCCACTACCTTTTGTTACTTATTTCATGCCCATGTGCTATTGTTTCATTTTCATTGTCGTTGCTTTTTTCAACTTGTATGGTTATCAAATTTCATACCAGACCATATAATGTATGGTTATGTAAATGTATTTTTATTTAAAAATATCAACAAAACATATTTTAGCTTGGAATTCAATTACTTAAATACTCAAAATAAATATATTTGAACACATATACTTCTTAAATCAACAAATCTTAACTATGTGTGTGATATATGATGTTATATGATATTTTGTGGATAAGAAATTTAATTTGAATAAGATTTGAATTGTAATCAAAATTAGCTAATTCTTAATCTCACTTCTTACATCTTGTTTGTAAAATATAATCTCTACCGCATAGTTACAACCATTTTAAAATGTAAGGACAAAATAATATATTTCATTAATAACTTGATTCATGATATAAGATTAAAATCATTATTTAAGGACATATTTTATTTTGGAGATTTTAAATTTTTTGATCCATACAAGTATGTTTTCATGTCAGCTTAGTGCTTCATCTCTGCATTTCTCTATTTTATGGTTGAATTTTCCTTCCCATTTTTTGAGTGTTTTTTTGATATTTTGATGGGCAAACAAAAACTCTTAAGGGTTTGTAGGATTCTATTTGTTAATGAAATCAAACTAACTATGCATGGGTAATTTTAGTTACCCCTTAGAATTTTAGTCCTTTCAATAAGGTTTTCCTTCTTCATATGAATTATATTATAACAATCAATAACTTATGACGCTCTATTTGCGAGGGTTAAAGTGCTACTTTAAATTTGAGACTTTTGCAAGTGTATATTAAGAAAGAAAAAAATAATGCTACCAGATTTTGTGAATACATTCTATGTCTTTTTGAATCCATAATTAATCATAAGCATCATATTGTGTAATATACAAGAGCTAGTTAATGAGTTTACACAGATAATTGTAGTATAGTTGGCTCCAAATATTCACTTCCTTTTTTCCTTCGTGTATACACATTATCTTTTTTTTTTTTTATCATAGAAAAACTATTGTATGCCTAAACTACTTATCAATTCAAATTCATGCATTATCCATAAAAATGTAAATGATGGATATGTACATTGAAGTGTGGCTGTGAAGTTAAGTAAACCAAAAAATGTTTTAAGTACTTCTCATTTATGGACATCTTGATACTTTCCCCTTTAGATCATGAGGGAGAATCAATTGTGTCCTTCCACTGCCTCAATAATATAAGGTCCTAGTGACAAATTTTCAAATTTACCATGTTTGTTTGGATCCTCTCTTCTTTTATCCCATTTTAATACTAGATCATCAGGGAGGAAAGTTCTATCATTTGTTTTCTTCTCAAACAAGGATTTCATCTTTTCTTGATATGAAAGTAACCTCTTAGCAACCTACTCTCTTGTTTTTTAAATGTGAATCAAATCATTAATTCTATGTTGCATGTGTTTTGGATCCTCCTAAATCTCCTATACTATCTTCATTACCGATACTCTTAAATGAATAGGTAAGATAGCTTCAACTCCATATGCCAACTGAAAAGGTGATGTCCTAGTTGATCACTTGGTGCTAACCTTATCTTCTCATAAAGCATAATTTAGTTACTAATCCCAACTTCTTTTATTTGAATTTAACATATTTTTAATGATCTTTATCATATTTTTGTTTGAGGATTCAACTACATCATTCCCTTGAGGATAATAGGCAATGGAATGTCCAATTATAATATTATTATCTTGGCATAATGTAATCCTAGAGGTTGAATTAAATGCCTTTGTATTATCAATGATTAATTTTCATGGACATCTAAAGTCGGAAAACATATTTTCTTCTAAAACCTTGATCACCAACTTCTATGTAGTATTCTTTATAGGAACCACCTCCACCCATTTTGTAAAATAGTTAGTAGTTGTCATTGTCCATCAATCTTGACTACTAGAGGGAGGGCACATTTCTCTAATAAAGTCCAATCCTCGCCGTTGAAATGAGGCTTGCACTTTGATTGGTTTCAAAGGCATGGGAGCCAAATTTTGTTTTCTTGCAAACATATAACATTTAATACAGACCTGTTGGCAACTCCACACATTTTCTTTTTTACCTTTTAAAATCAACTAAGAAAAATCCTTGTGGCTACATATGCTTTGTCGCAAGTATTTTTTTTTGAAGGTAAATTGTCGGCTATAAGAGGATTGTGTCGATTGTTCTTTTTCTTTCGTTTTCATGCTTCAATCATGACTGAAAGAATGAATGAAGCATTACGATCGTGATGCGAAATGTATCTAAGATTTATGTCTCAAGAAGGGTTGATTTTCTTACAAGTCTTTTGATGAGTATTGATTGCTTTGAAGTCTACCATATATCAATAGAATTTTTTTTGATCATTCGATTATGAGATATACCTTGAGTTTTTGTTAATACACCAAGAATTGATTGCAACTAGACTACGTTTACATTTCGTTATGATTCTTGGGAGACATTTTCTTGTCATTATGCTTTGGTTTGCAAAACATCTCTTCTCCTAACCTTAGAAAATCAACTCCACCCTTCGCACAATGATGAAATTTGAATGCATCCGATCGTACTCTGTACTCTGTTGGAGGTGGTAGTCTGAAATCGACAGATCCATCATTTCAAGTTAAGTCTTGGGCTTCATTCTGTACTCTTGGAAATTCATTAGAAAAATGCCCAATTTTCGTATGAAACCCCTCATTCCTTCATTTAATCGCGTGAGGGTATTGTTCCTTTGGTTCTTTCCCTGGTCTCTTCTGTTTTTGAAACCTTCCATGCTTACAGTGATCTCTGTCTACCTTCGTGACTATTGGTCTGAATACATATGGCCCCCGTCGTCCGTGTCGAACCAAATGGCTCACAAACCCTACTTCTGTATGACAACGCAAGTGAAGACCTTAAGAGTCAAGGATGGCTTGAGTTTATTAAGAAATTTCAAGGCTACAACTTGAAAATAGCCCAGGAGTTCGCCCTCTATTTTGATGTCTGCCGAGCCAAAGTAGGTGATGTTCAAATCGAAATCACCGAGGAATTTTTGAGCCAGACAACATGCTTCCACTTAATGGGCAAAAATGGTTTAAGAATTCCAAATTGGAGGACGTGCCCTGGAGTTTGTTCTTTACCTCTCAGAAAATCCAGTGTTGTGATAAAGGTATGCCTATATCTCTGTTAAAGACTAGGTGCCACGGTTTATTGGCAATATTAAGACAGTTCGTTACATGTGAGGGTCACTTCGGCCTCATTTTTCTTTACCACATAAGACTGTTAATGAATTTCATTGGTTTCTAGTTGAACATGCCATTCTATTTATTGAGAAGTTTATATAAAATGGCCAAGCGGTATACAAGGCAGTGTTTGAATTCCATTTTATCCACCACGGTTTGATTAGGATATTGTTAGTCCATCATATGAAGTTGCAGGGCGATGATTGGGATACTTTCCTATCTCTCATTGGCTTTGTAACATCCAACCCTGCAGAGGTTCCTGTGGTTGATAAGCCTATGCTTGAAAAACCCCCTATCCCTTCCAGTGATAGACCAGTTTTATTATCCAAAGAAACCTGTGATAGGGCTGCGCTAGATGAACCTATGTTCAAGCAGCAGGATGTTGATCCTAGGATCATTGAATATCTTGAACGTGAGAAGGATGTGTTCCCTAATACCGTGGCAAAGAATGACAATAAATGCTCACACAAATTGTCGAGGAAGAATCTAGACTTAGGGTTTTTTAACAAAAGAGATGGGAGATTGATCTCAAGGAGTTTACAGAATAAAACGAGAGCTCATGTGAGCTCAATCAAAGTGATCGAGGTCCATGAGAGCTTCGATTCTTAGATCGAAAATTTCTTGGAGGAGGAAGATCCAACTTACCATAAGTCAATTCTCAATCAGACCTACGATTTTGTAGATAATCTGCCACCATGCCTGAAACATAATGAAAATTTCCCAGGGATCAAACTCAACCAAAAGCCCACAGTAGATAGTGGAAGCATTTTGATGCACAGTCATATGTCTCCTCAATCAATTGTTCCAGATCCATGGTGTGAACTGTGTTTATTTTGGATAGACAAGTATTACAAAGATGTCCCCTCCCTTCAAGCATAGATCAAGACCCTCACAACTCAGATTGACTCATTAACAAGTGAAAACCACAGACTCAAGTTCAGTGCACAAAGGCAAGGGAAGCGCTTGAAAATAAATGGAAATATAATAATAAAAAATGTTGAGTGTGTCAAAGCAGTGATTAACTCTGAAGTCTTATGATTCAAATTTAGCATTCAGTTGTAAGGTAAAGATTTTTTTTTATCTTAGTTGTGTTTTTATTTATTTATTTCCTATTAATATAGATTCAATTAGATTTCTGTTGTTTAAAATAAGACTAGCTACAGAATCAACAGTTTCTGTAGCCAGTCTGTTCTCATTCGAAATTTTGGAAAATATTGGTTAAATTAATATCTAAATTTCTTTATTTCGTTTTTCCTTTCATGATATTGTGCATCTTGTGGTGATCTAATGAGATGGAGCATTTCTGGGGTTATTAGCAATTTCTTTGGCTCATTTTTGTAAACAGAAACAAACCTTTTATAATCTTAAGAGATACAGTTTGATATTGAGTGGTTTTATTACCCTCTATTTTTGTAATTAGTAAATCATCCTGGGATTTGATTCTATATTAGAAGATAGGATGCTTAGTTTGCTTGAACTCTTTAAATACTTCATATTTTTGTAATGAAGACATCTTTGTTAGGAGCAAGAGATGGATGGGTGACTTCAGAACTTAATGAAATAGAATTTTACACATTTTGGCTTTAGCCTTTTGTTTTTAAAGTTATGTTTTATGTTTTGTTATGTCCTGATACATGTATAGATCTGATATATTTAGATTAAATGATCTGTGATGTGAAATATATTATATTATAAATACCATCTACAATTTGTTCCTCAAATTATAAATGTTGTGATTATGTTTTTAGTTAAAAAGATAGGGTTTATCTTTCAATTTTGATTGAAAAACGAAATGTACAGATTACTTTCAGATTTATCTTAAAGTAATTATGTATAATCATGAAATCACAGATTTATGTTGGTGTCTCTGCTTCAGTCATTAACACCCAAACTACCAACAAATCGTTCTGAATTTATTTAGAACAGTCTTAAGGTTCTTTGCGGGTTTCCCTCTTGGACATGGTACTTGGATGTTCTCAAATCATGAAGATGCTTGGATACACATCACTAATTCACTAACAAGTTAGTTCATTTACATTTTTCTGTTATTCGTTTACCACTAAAATTCGAATGTGTGGTTTGGCTTTCGACTATCCACACTTTTCTGTTTCATAGTGTTCTCTTTTTATTAGTTTAAGATTTATAAAGAAAAAAACAATTTTTTTTTTATGTGCTTTCTTTATCTGCTTCTTCAAAGCAATCATTTTTCACATTGATTTTCGTAAGTTTAGATTAAAACTTGCAGTGTGTATATCGTGTACATAAAAATGATAAGTATATATGCTATTTAAATATACCTACAATAGTTACGTCATATGTATGTACACACACACACACACACACACATATAGTAATTAGTAATTAGTTATTTATTTCATTTCTTTTATTTGTTTCTTTAGGACTCTTAGATTGGCTAACGGAGCCATTAAACCCGTCAAAATGAGTTACACCAAACGGCTTGGGTTATTTAGACAACCCCGGATCGGACTCGTTCTTCCAATTGACGGACGATCATTTTCGCCCATCAACAAATGGCGCTAAAAGGAGGGCCTGGATACAATTGATGGCACTTGGAAGTCGCAAGACTCCTCCCCCACACACTCTCTTCCCTATAGTAACACGAAGTCACTCTGACAACAACGTTACTTCTCAAACAACAACCACCTCAAACGATAATCTCCAGATTCCTGTTGAGCCAGTAACACCAAACCCTCAAGGGTCTGACGTACAAGAAATTGTTCGTCAGTCACTTTTAAGAACACACAGTGCTTTGGCCCGAATCAGACAACCTAGTAAGCCTCTCAATCAACCTTTAGATTTCTCGGATATCCGAGAGCAACTTGAAGGCACTAGTCTATGTTTGGATCCTTCAGGAGATAATACCATAGATCTCGACCACAACCCCACTCTTGGAGCCAGATGATCTGGTATCCCACCTTCACCACCTCATTCATCTCCTTCCTCTTCAGGAGGGGAGTCATCTGACGAAGGAAGTTCTTCATATGAACCATCTCAGCCTTCGACACCACCTACGCCCATGGAAAATCAAAACAATCCTGCCAGACCTTGGCTCGATCAAGATGTTGTGGCCATACCTGGACCCCAACACCCTTTATCTAAATACCCGGAGAAATGGCTACCTAAATTCAATCCAGACTCCAAGCAAATCGCTGAGGATCACATAAAGAAATTCATGCTAGCCATTAGACTCCGAAGTGTAGAACATGAAGATGTAGTATGTAGACTCTTTCCTTACACGTTTGAGGGAAATGCCTCTACATGGTATTTCACCCAACAAACTCACACCATTGTATCGTGGGACAAATTTGAGTCATGTTTCCTTGAGAAGTTCGGAGATGATAAATCTCCTGACGTCTTAGTCATGGAACTCTCCAGCTTAAAGATGAACCCTAAGGAAAAAGTAAAATATTTTAACCAAAGGTTCCTCACATTAAAAATTTGAATCCTCGTTGATTCAATTCCCGTAGAAAACCTCATTGTGGCATATTACACCAAAGCTCTACACAGAATGTAGCAATTTGGGTTAAAAGGTCTAAGAAGGCAACGTTACTGGAAGCCTTCGAGGAGGCAAGCCAAATCGAAAAAGATATTTTGAGCCTAAAAGATAATATTAGTAATGAGGCAGAGATAACCCCGTCTTCTAAGAAGAAAATAGAAATTCTTCCTAGACCTCCCCAAACAAAAACTCAATTAGAGACCTCAGATTTGGAAAGTTTACAATAGGTCGTCCATAAATTATCAAATCAAGTCATAGAATTGAGGAGATCAGCTGAAGAAGCATCTTCACGCAAAGGAACTTACAAACCTCCTTTTAGAAAACCTTATCCCTCAAATTGACCAAACCCAACCCCGGAAGGTATGAATTTTGAAAGCTTACAATACGCTATATAGACTATCCTTGAGGCACATGATAAATTAGTCCCCCCTGAGAATTCTGAAGATGTGGTTGAAGAGGAAATAACCGAAGAAGAAGAATCATCTCCTAATATCTTCAGACATTTTTTGGATAGTATTTTTCAAGACAATTTTGAAACTGTCCATCCTTATAATACCAGAAGCAAAACTCAGAGTTAACCCTCTTCTGAAATAGGTACTAATGTGCCTCAGAAACAATTTAAACAAACTGAAACAAAACAAATTTTAACAGCCCCAAGTTTAGAATATGATTTGATCGAAGACCTAAAGAAACTTAGAGATAATATTTCTGTTTATGAACTTTTGAAATTTCCTTTTCTTCTGCAGAAAATGCTTCAGAACATTGTAGAAAACAACAAAAATAACAATCTGAATAGCAAGAAAATTGCAGAAATCAGTCATAAAACAACTCAAAAAGTCCCTACAAAAACAACACCTGAACCCTCAGATAAAAGGGACCTCACTGAAAAAAATGTTTTAAATGTAGATAAAGTAATTTCGGGGACAACGACTAAAAATCAATAAAGTTCCATTGTTAATACTTGCAAAAATGTCCCCCCCTTTTTATTGACTTTTGAAATTTTCAATAGAAATGTACATAATTGCATGGTAGACTTCGACACATCATCAAATGTGATTCCTTTGTCTGTTTGCCAAAAAATTAATGCTGAAGTTCAACCTTCTAGTCTTAAAATCATTTAGCTCGATCGGACGAATGTTAAGGTAATTGGTGAATTAAAAAATGCAATTGTTAGGCTATCCTCTAATCCTAAGGTTCACCATATTATTGATATCATTGTTGTTGACATCCCTGAAGTGTACGATTTATTTTTAAGCAGGGATTGGTCTGAACAGTTGCACGGATGCTTTGCGACGAACTGGTCTCATTTGTGGCTACCAGAGAATGGAAAGCCAAACAGAATTAGGATTAATCACGAGTGTTACCTCAAGCACACCATGACCTATTTAAATGACGCTAATGAACCATTTACTACTTCCACTAATTCACTCGACATGCAGGGAATGAACACCTTTTCTGGTAACTTCATGGCAGAAACTTCCATCATCACTGATCCAAAACAACAGTCATAACTCATGACATGCACATAGTCAACAACTTTACCAAATGTGCCAAACACGACCGATGAAGCTCACATATGGTCTCTCTACTTCGATGGATCCAAATCTAAAGAAGGAGCTAGTGCAGGATGTGTACTCATAGACCCGACATGTAATAAAACTTTGGTCGCCTGTCGATTAGAGTTCGAATGTACAAACAACATCGTCGAATACGAGGCACTTTTGCAAGGACTCAAGAAAGCGATAGATATGAATGTACATAACTTAATGGTATTCGATGATTCATAAATTATGGTCAGACAGGTAAGAAATTCCATACATTGCCTGTCACCACACCTGAAAAGTTATCAAGCCGAGGTATGGAATCTAATGCACAATTTTTCCGCATTTAATATCAATTCCATTCCGAGATTAAACAATTCCGAAGCTGATTTATTAGCTAACGTCGCTTCCAAACTTTTGCCTGCAGAAGGTATTTCTCCAAATGCATTTTCAATTGAGTTATTGTTCAGACCATCACTCCCAGACAATGTCACTAACTAGAGAGTGTTCGATGATGATAAGTAGATCATTATTTTTTGCACATGGAGGACACTTTCCAAGGTGCGGTTATTGATGAAGGTACCCAAGATGAAGATCTCCGCAATTTTACGGTAATATCTGACTCGGAATGAACACCAGATTTGGTAAATTCTATCCCTAAATCCGTGGTAAGATTAGAAAAGTTTTATGATTTGCATGACAAATTCAGGAAATCAGTAAATTGTAAAACAAATAGTTCTTCCTTGACCCATGAAAAAGTAAATCTAGGGACTAAAGATAATCCACAATGTATTAATGTGGGAACAGGATGTTCCGAGCAAGAGAGGTCAGCCTTTATAAAACTATTTAAATAATTCAAGGATGTCTTTGCTTGGACATACGATGATTTAAAAACTTTTGACCCTAACATTATGCAACACATCATCCCCATGAAACCCCAGACTCAACCTTTTCAGCAGAAGCTAAGAAAGATGCACCCTAAGCTTGAACCGACGGTGAAGAAAGAACTAAACAAACTATTGAATGAAAATATAATCTTCCCAGTAAGACACACACAATGGGTATCTAATCTTGTCCCTGTAAGGAAGAAAAGTGGCGAAATTCGACTCTGTGTCGATTTTCGAAACTTAAACCGAGCGTCTGACAAAGACAATTATCCTGTTCCTCCAATGGAACAAATTCTCCACCAGGTATCTGGTTCTGAAATATTTTCACTGCTAGATGGTTTTTCAGGGTACAACTAGGTACTCATGTCTCCCCCAGATCAGTTAAAAACCACTTTTCGTACCCCATGGGGTACTTACGCCTACATAAAAATGCCTTTTGGGCTTATAAATGCTGGGGCCACTTTTCAGAGAGCAATGGATATTGATTTTCGTGGTCTCATCAATCAATCCACAATGGTCTATCTTGATGACGTTACTGTTTTCTCCAAAAATAAGAAAGATCACTTATCCCATCTTAGGTCTATCCTACAATGATGTTGCAAGTACGACATATCTCTAAATCCTAAGAAGTCTATATTTGTAGTGGAACAAGGAAAAATTCTCAAATTCATCATATCCAGTAATGGGATGATCATCGATCCCGAGAGAACTCTAGCCATTGGCAAACTCCCCCCCCTCCCTCCTCCAAAAAATCTATGCAATCTTTTCTAGGTCAAATAAATTTTGTTAGAAGGTTTGTCCCGAGTTTTTTGGAAATAGTAAGGCCATTGCAAAACTTAATTAAAAAGGATGTTCAGTATCATTGGGGACCACAGGAAAATCAAGCATTTGACTCCATCAAAAAATCCATAGTGGAGGCTCCCTCTCTAATGAGCCCTGATTTTTCACAAGATTTCATTCTTTATAGGTTCGCCTCTGATCGATATTATGCCGCCGTGTTGACCCAAAAGAACACTAAAAGCAATGAAATCCCCATTACTTTTATGAGCTCATCCTTTAAGGGTGGATATCTTAATTACCCAGTTGTAGATCAACAAGCTTATACTATTTTTAAAGTAGTAAAACATTTCCGATCATATCTACTGAAATCCAGAACTAAAGTCAGTGTACCTTACCTTGTTGTCAGAAATTTGTTAGTACAAAAGGAACTGGGTGAAAAACGGGCGAATTGGATGACGTCATTACAAGAGTATGACCTCGAAATTATCCCTGCACAAATTGTCAGAGGCCAAGCTCTATGTAAACTAGTGGCTGATTCAGTTGAAGAGCAACAGAGTCAAATTAATGTTTTAACTGAAAATCAACATAGTCAAAATCAAATCTGTTGTGCACAAGATGTTGCTAATTCTTGGTTTGATGACATTAAGTTTTATCGAACACACGGTTCTGCTCCTTGCCGTCTCGATCCAAAAAAAAGAAGAGCATTAAGACTAAAATTTGCACCTTTCCCACTGGTAAACAATGTATTATTCCATAAAAATTTTGATGACGTCCTTATGCGTTGTCTGGAAAGAGATGAAGCAAATAAAGTGTTATCTAAACTGCATACAGGAGAAGCTGGTGGGCACTTCAGTGGAGAAACTACTGCTCACAAAGTATTAAGAGCAGGGTACTATTGGTCCACGTTATTCAAAGATGCCCATATATTATGTCGTAAATGCATAATCTGCCAAAAGGCTTCTGGACGAGTACAGAAGGCAACATTTCCTCTGCAACCTGTTTTGGTAGATTTTCCTTTTCAGCAATGGGGTCCTAACATCATAGGGCCTATTAACCCCACTTCCTTGCAGCAGCATAAATACATCATTACAGCGACGAACTATTTTACCAGATGGTCCGAGGCTGCACCATTAAAAGTGGTAAACACTAGTCAGGTGATATCTTTCCTTAATTCAAACATCATTACTCGATTCGGTATTCCTAAATGTTTGGTCTTCGATAATGCTTCCTATTTTTCATCCCTCAATGTGAGTGATTTTTCTTTAGAAAAAGAGATAAAACTGAAATATAAGGAAACAACTTAGCAGAATCAACAAACAAAAACCCGATCAAAATCATCAAGAGGATAGTTTTCGAGAACCACAAAAACTAGCACAACGCGCTTTTTAATGCAATCTGGGCTGATAGGGTGACTCCGAAAACCATTGTTGGTAATTCCCCCTTCTTTCTCGTCTACGAAAGAGAAGAAATTCTCCCTCCTCATGTCCTACTTCCCTCGCTGCAATTATCACAGAAAGTTCAGGAAGAGGATTGTCCTCCTCTTGAAAGTTGCATTAACGCTTTGTTGAAACTAGAGGAAGTGAGAACACGAGCAAAAGAAAGACTGGATCAGCATCAACATATTGTTAAAAGCTGGTTTGATTCAAGTTCTGCCTCGGTTAGGAATTTCGAGGTGGGAGATTTGGTTCTCAAATGGGATAAACCTCATGAAGGACAAGGGGAACATTCCAAATTCCAGAATCTGTGGTTAGGACCCTTCTTAATCGCTGAAAAACTAGGTCCCATCTCTTCCCACCTGTAGAATTTAGAGGGACATCCAAACACCTTCCTGGTCAACCACCAAGCTCTCAAAAGGTATTTTTCATGACAAGTCCCAGATGCATCTTTTGTACATATTTTTTTTGTTTGTTTTGATTTTCTTTTGTTTTTTGGTTTTTGTTTCTGCTTCATTTTATTTGTTTTTCATTTCTTTCCAGTTAAAACATGCCTATACCATAGTTTGGTTCAAGGAGGGAAACCAGAATGTCTCATCTTAAACAACAGTAGAGGACTGTCAAAGCATTATTTGCTGTAATTTCCTGAAACACAGACTAGCTAAAGAAGTTTTTCTGTTCACAATTGATTTCATGGTTTCACTTTATAATTATGAGCAGACACGACCCTCGTTAAAGCTTTTTTATGCTGTCCCTATTTTTAAAGAAAGAAACTTAAGTATGCCTTCCTGTCCTTGAAGGATTAGTTTCAACAAGAAACTAATTTCAGATCATAATGAAGGTGATTAAGAAAAAATAAAATTTAAAGGCTGAAAAATAAACAAATGTTCCAAAGACTGAAATTTTCAGCATCACCCCACTCTTCAGAATATCTATAAATTATATCAAATTGTGATTAATTTTCCTATGAGTTGTGGGAAGTGTTTGTAAACTTGTCGGGATACTGAACAGGTCTGCTAGAAGCGGGTAAATGAATGCATGATGCCAAGAAAACTTCACCGGGGTGCTGAACAGGCCTGCTGGCAACGAAGCAATGTTGGGTTCAAGAAAATTATTAGGTATAAAATTTTGATATTTGCCTCTCTTTGTGAACTGAAATTCTTGGATAGGGTAGAGGCGTCAGAGTGGGTTAATTGACATCCCTTCCGAGGATATGGACTCTTGCTGGAAGCAGTGGCCCTGTCAACAGTATCAGAGCCATTGACTTGAACATCGTTTCTCTCATTATTTTAAACTTTGTCACCATATTTCATTTTTAACAAGAAGATATTTGAGGCTGGAATGTGTAAGGATCCTTGGAATGCCTGACGTTCTTCAAGCTATATTTGATATGTAGTCTTTCTAAATGTTCCTAACATGAACTCGTCTGTGGCACAGAGATAACTGCTTCTCCCAGTAAGTCGCCATTGTTGGCATCTCCACACATTTTCTTTTTTACCTTTTAAAATCAACTAAGAAAAATCCTTGTGGCTACCTATGCTTTATTGCAAGTATTGTTGTTTGAAGGTAAATTGTCGGCTATAAGAGGATTGTGTCGATTTTTCTTTTTATTTCATTTTCATGCTTCATTCATGACTGAAAGCATGAATGAAGCATTACGACCGTGATGCAAAATGTATCTAAGGTTTATGTCTCAAGAAGGGTTGATTTTCTTACAAGTCTTTTGATGAGTATTGATTGCTTTGAAGTCTACCATATATCAATAAAAATTTTGTTGCTCATTCGATTATGAGATATACCTTGAGTTTTTGTTAATACACCAAGAATTGATTGCAACTAGATTACGTTTACATTTCGTTATTATTCTTGGGAGACCTTTTCTTGTCATTATGCTTTGGTTTGCAAAATATCTCTTCTCCTAACCTTAGAAAATCAACTCCACCCTTCGCACAATGATGAAATTTGAATGTATTTGATCATAATCTATACTCTGTTGGAGGTGGAAGTCTGAAATCGACAGATCCATCATTTCAAGTTAAGTCTTGGTCTTTGTTCTGTACTCTTGGCAATTCATTGGCAAAAGGACCAATTTTCATATGAAACCCCTCATTCCTTCATTTAATCGCATGAGGGTATTGTTCCTTTGGTTCTTGCCTTGGTCTATTCTATTTTCGAAACCCTCCATGCTTACAGTGATCTTTGTCTACCTTCGTGAATGTTGGTCTGAATACATATGGCCCTTGTCGTCCGTGTTGAACCAAATGGCTCACAAACCCGCTCACAAACCCTACTTCTGTATGATGACGCAAGTGAAGACATTAAGATTCAAGGCTGGCTTGAGTTTCTCAATAAATTTCAAGGTTACAACTTGCAACCAACCCAGGAGTTCGCCTTCTCTTTTGATGGCTACCAAGCCAAAGTAGGTGATGTTCAAATCGAAATCATTGAGGAATTTTTGAGCCAGGAAACAAGTCTTCCACTTAACAGGAAAAAATGGTTTAAGAATTCCAAATTGGAGGAGGTGCCCTGGAGTTTGTTCTTTACCTCTCAAAAAATCCAGTGCTGTGATAAAGGTATGCCTATATCTCTGTTAAAGACTAGGTGGCACGGTTTATTGGAAATCTTAAGATAGTTCGTTACATGTGAGGGTCACTTAGGCCTCATTTTTATTTACCACATAAGACTGTTAATGAATTTCATTGGTTTCCAATTGAACATGCCATTCTATTTATTGAGAAGTTTATATAAAATGGACAAGAGGTATAAAAGGTAGTGTTTGAATTCGAGTTTATTCCACCATGGGCTGATTAGGATATTGTTAGTCCATCATTTGAAGTTGCAGGGTGACGATTGGGATACTTTCCTATCTCACATTGGCTTTGTAACATCCAATCCTACAGAGATTCCTGTGGTTGATAAGCCTATGCTTGACCCCCTATCCCTTCATGTGACAGACCGATTTTATTATCCAAAGAACCCTGTGATAGGACCGCGCTTGATGAGCCTATGTTCGAGCAACATGATGTTGATCCTAGGATCATTGAATCTCCTAAACGTGAGAAGGATGTGTGCCCTAATACCATGGCAAAGAATGACAATAAACACTCACACAAACTGTCCAGGAAGAATCCAGACTTAGGGTTTGTTAACAAAAGAGCTAGGAGATTGATCTCAAGGAGTTTATGAAATAAAATGAGAGCTCATGTGAGCTCGATTAAAGTGATCGAGGTCCATGAGAGATCTGATTCTGAGATAAAAAAGTTCTTGGAGGAGGAAGATCCAACTTACCATAAGTCGGTTCCCAATCAGACCTACGATTTTGTAGATAATCTATACAGCTTGAGTGGGCCTAATGGTTAAGAACATGTGTTTCCTCCTAAGAGGTCATAGGTTCAAATCCAGAGGGGGGTAGGGTATGTATACCTTCGTAGACTTTACCAGTCAAATCGTTGGGCGGAGGGGGGTCCCTTGTCCCACAAACAAGGGGGTCTCATACACCAATTTGGTGTGTTGGCTTGGTCGTGACCTTAAAAATAGATTATTATTATTATTATTATAACGAAAATTTCCCAGGGATCAAACTCAGCCAAAATCCCACAGTAGACAGTGGAAACGTTTTGACGCACAATCATATGTCTCCTCAATCAACTGTTCCAGATCCACAGTGTGAAGTGTGTTTATTTTGGATAGACAAGTATTACAAAGATGTCCCCTCCCTTCAAGCAAAGATCAAGACCCTCACAACTCAGATTGACTCATTAACAAGTGAAAACCACAGACTCAAGTTCAGTGCACAAAGGCAAGGGAAGCACTTGAAAAAAACTAGAAATATAATTATTAAAAAATGTTGAGTGTGTCAAAGTAGTGATTAACTCTGAAGTCTTATGATTCGAATTTAGCATTCAGTTGTAAGGTAAATATTTGTTTTTATTTTAGTTTTGTTTTTATTTATTTATTTCCTATTAATATAGATTCAATTAGATTTTTGTTGTTTAAAATAAGACTAGCTACATAATCAATAGATTCTGTAGCTAGTCTGTTTTCATTTGAAATTTTGGAAGATATTGGTTAAATTAATATCTAAATTCCTTTATTTCATTTTTCTTTTCAGGATATCATGCAACTTGTGGTGATCTAATGAGATGGAGCATTTCTGGGGTTATTAGCCATTTCTTTGGCTCATTTTTGTAAACAGAAACAAACCTTTTATAATCTTAAGAGATACAATTTGATATTGAGTGGTTTTATTACCCTCTATTTTTGTAATTAGTAAATCATCTTGGGATTTGATTCTATCTTAGAAGATAGGATGCTTAGTTTTCTTGAACTCTTTAAATACTTCAGATTTTTGTAATGAAGACATCTTTGCTGGGAGCAAGAGATGGATGGGTGACTTCAGAACTTAATGAAATAGCATTTTACACATTTTGGCTTTAGCCTTTTGTTTTTAATGTTATCTTTTATGTTTTGTTATGTCCTGATACATGTATAGATATGATATCTTTAGATTAAATGATCTGTGATGTGCAAGATATTATATTATAAATACCATCTGCAATTTGTTCCTCAAATTATAAATGCTGTGATTATTTTTTCAGTTAAAACGACGGGGTTTATCTTTCAATTTTGATTGAAAAACGAAATGTGCAAATTACTTTCATATTTATCTTAAAGTAATTATGTATAATCATGAAATCACGGATTTATGTTGGTGTCTCCGCTTCAGTCATTAACACCCAAACTGCCAACAAATCGTTCTGAATTTATTTAGAATAGTCTTAAGGTTCTTTGCAGGTTTCCCTCTTGGACATGGTACTTGGATGTTCTCAAATCATGAATATGCTTGGATACACATCACTAATTCACTAATAGGTTAGTTCATTTACATTTTTCTGTTATTCGTTTACCACTAAAATTTGAATGTGTGGTTTGGCTTTCGACTGTCCACACTTTTCTATTTCATAGTGTTCTCTTTTTATTAGTTTAATATTTATAAAGAAAAAACCAAAAATATTTTTATGTGCTTTCTTTATCTGCTTCTTCAAAGCAGTCATTTTTCACATTGATTTTCATAAGTTTAGATTAAAACTTGCAGTGTGTATATCATGTACATAAAAAGGATAAGTATATATGCTATTTAAATATACCTACAATAGTTACATCATACGTATGTACATATATATGTATAGTAATTAGTAATTAGTAATTAGTTATTTATTTCATTTGTTTCTTTAGGACTCTTAGATTGGCTAACAGATCCATTAAACCCATCAAAACGAGTTACAACAAACAACTTGGGTTATTTAGATAAATCCGGTCTGGACTCGTTCTTCCAATTGACAGACGGTCATTTTTGCCCGTCAACAATACCCTCACTTTCTTATTAACTTGTGTAAATGGAGTTGGCTAGTGGCATCTAGGGAAAATTTAAATTAAGGATCCATACTTATCTTAAAGTGTAGAAACCTTGATGAATCTTACTAATTCTTAAAATGTCAACCATAAAATGTTTGGTGATATTTTTGTAAAAGTGTTAAAATTTATAAGTATTTTATATAGTTTCTAGAAAATTTTGGTAATTTTTAGAGTAAAATACTTTTATGCTATAAAATTTGGGCAAATAAAATAGAATTTGGCATTATTTTGAAAAAATCATGAAAAATTAGCCAATAGGTGAAATTTAACCCCGAAAAGTTTCCTTGCTAGAATCCACTCCTCAAGATATTATAAGTTGTGGTTTTCCAAGCATAATGACCTCCACATACACCACTATGATGCACTACTATTAATGCATCAATTTCATCCTCCATAACACAATTAAGAAAAATACGAGCATGGTCTTTCTAATAAAGCTTGTCCCCGAGAATGCAATATTTCATAGCTTTCAATTTCAAGGAGTGTTCTTGTGATTTATTTAACTATGAACATTGATGATATTGAACATAGAAAATGTTATCAACATACCAAGAAGAATTAACAAACCTCTCATTAATGTGTAAATGCAGTTGTATAGGTGTTAACAATCCCAATTGTTGATCTTGGGATTTATCTCTAGAGATTTATTTGGGAGATTCCTCTAATATTTCATTTATGCCCAAAGCCTTGCAATTAGAATCTACCATGGATTTTTCCAAACTATGTCCCTTGAATAATTTTGTTGTCTTGATCTCCATATCATATTCTTGGATTTTAGCAATCCACTTTCATCTTCTACAATCATTGTCTTGTTGGGAAATAATATCTTTAACAATGGAACAAATGTGACCACCTTTGAATGGATAATATAATATTGAAATATTTTCAAATATTTTCCTAAGGAAAAATCTTACTTCTCAATAATATTATACTTTAACTTAGTGTCATGGAATGCTCGACTAAAAAACACTATATGTTGCTGATGACCATATTTATTTTTCTATAACAAAACAACTACCGCTATATGTTCAAATGAGAAAGCGAAAGCTAATAAATTTTTAATGTAATCAGGACTTACAAGAATAGGATCCTCTCCTAATGCTTTCTTGATTCGATAAAAAAAGGCTTTGGCATATTTAGTCCACTTCATCTAACTTCCCTTCTTGATCACATTAGTTATTTCTTTGACAATCTCAACAAAGTTGGGAATAAATGTTCTCAAGAATTTATTTTTCCAAGGAAGGATTGGATTTCTTGCTCGTGCCTCTGAAAATTGATGGCCTAAATTGATTCTACTCCCTTAGGATCAATATTGAATCCTTCCTTGGATAAAATATAACCAATTAAATTCCCTTGAATTATGTAAAAAAGGGATTTTTTGGGATTAAGAGACAGTCCATATCATCTGCACTTGATAAGGACCTACTTCAAGTGTTTGAGATGTCCATGATTACACTTTGAGTAGACTGTTATTTCATCTAGACATATGACTATGAATCTATCCTTTTAATTTACAAAAGTAATATACATAGCTCTTTGGAAAGTGTATCCTGTATTCATTGGACCAAAAGACATCTTGTCATACATAAAGATACCCCAGGGAGAGGTAAATACAATCTTATATCTATCATATTTATGCACTGAAACTTGATTTATATAGAAAACAATCCATCATGGATATTTTATGATCTCCTACCTCTTTTTGTAGTATATGATCCATATTCGAGAGAGGATAGATGTCTTTTCATATAGACTCGATTAATATTCCTAAAATCTACACATGGGAAAATCTCTCCTTTCTTCTTTCGAACATGAACCAAATTCACAACCCATTCATAATATCTCAAGGGGATGATAATCTTGGCATATATCAAACTTTTAATTTCTTTCTCAATCATTGGAAACAATAATGGATTCACTTGTCAATTTTTTTCCCTAAAAGGTTTAACTACTTCTTTCAATGGTATTATTTTTCTCAATGACGGGCCTATCATAAGTCTTGATCTCAACATATCTCGAGATAAAAGTTTCACTGAATTCTTTGAAAAGGTTGAAGTACTTCTACTTTTTCTCCACCAACAATGCCTTTGAAAGCTTTATCATCTTGGGATGCTCTAGAATGCCAAGATTTACTTATTTAACCTTTTTAACCAAAGGTTTCAATATGGGATTTATAGTTGCATCCTTTTGATTGAAGAGATTATTGAGGGGAATAAGACCTACAGGGATATTATTATGATTTCCAATTTGTTGATGCGTAACTTGACTTGATATATCCCTATTTTATGCTTTATTTTCTTCTTCTTCATCATCAATACATGTGGCTGGGAATTCATTCACCATCTCCAAAAAGAACTTTATTTTTTGATCATATTCAAATAATTTCAAGAGTTTAACATATTTGGAATGGATTATCTATGCAATAACTCAACCTCATATCTCAAATGAGAAAAATTTGGTGGCCTAAAACTTGTTGCTTCCATGGATAATGAATTGGCTTGTTGATTCTTCTCTATTGGGATTGTAGTGAAATTAACAGTTAAGAGAAAAATTTCAACTAAATCCCATACCTAATTCCTATACGCTCTCATGCTTGGGTGTTTTGTTTGACACTTATTCTTCACTTGATGAATTAAAAGATTCTAATCCCAAAAGATGGATAGGTTATGTATCTTCATTCTCCTTGCTGACTCAAGCCCTAAAACCAAGGCTTCATATTTGGCCACATTATTCACAGTCTCAACTCCCACCTTGTAAGATAATCCATCATAATGGTCTTATTTTGGATTTGAGCGAAATTAACTACTAGATATTTAATCATTCCTAAGCATTGGACCTTCCTCAAATTAAAGGAGTATAGGTCTTTGTATTGTCTTGTAATATCTATACCCAACTTATCCATGATATATTTTGGCATCAAGTTATATGAAACCCTTAAATCTAACATACATTATTAAGTAATTGATCATGTATAGTCAAATTGATGTAAAATGGAGGAGTTACACTATCTTCTTTCTCTAAATATGGACCCGTGTGAACTTTGGGAGATTCTTCTTGAATATTAATTTTATTGGAAATAAAAATAGATGTTGCATGAACATGAGACAAAGAAGTCCCTATGAACTTATCTATGTCTCCTCTAAAATAAGGAATCTTTACAAATTCATTTAGAGGTATAGCAACTCTAATTTTGTTAAGTTCATTTGTCAAGCAAAATGAACCCTGATTTGGATTTTGTGCTCCATCTTTTCCCTTCATTTCATTGTCCTTGTTTTGCATTAGTTTGATTTTAGTTGCATCAAAAACCGCTCTAATCACCTTGGGTACAACTTTTGGAATATTTGAGGGTAGATTTTGACTAACAATATATCTAGGATGAAAATCATACTTGTGTTGTAACTTAGCCTACAGATCATCTACAAAGAACCTGTATTGAGTGGTGCATAAGTCTTTGATATCCTCTTGATATATTCTAGATATTTTGTTTTAAATCCCCAAGTATTTGTAATAATCATATTGTGTTAATTGTGCATAGCTCTCATATTCATCTAACCAATTCACGTTTGGTGGCATATCATGATCCTCAATCAATTCATACTCATCCATCTCTTTAGAAACATATGCCTGTGATATTCTCAATGAAGGTTGAAGGGGAGGATATTCAACACTCATTTCCTAATTTAGTAACTACATATTGAACAATATCAATGGATTGATTGGTAATCTGAAATGAACTTGATTTTGAACCAAAAAAATTATTTCTTTGCCCAAATTTTGAGGAAATTTTCTTTGGCCAATATTCCGAGGTGTTGGAATGGTTGCCTTATTCCTATCTCCAACCTTATGATCATGTTGGATAGTTCTTTAATTAACTTATTCATATCCTCAATATTTTCATCCTTAGGACTTAAATAATAATATTTAGTAGGATCATCTTCTTTATACTTCTTTTTATCAGAGCCTTTGACCTTAATCTTGATTTTCCTAGATGCTTCGATATTACCTTCAATGTCTAATGTGTCACTTTGCATATGATCCAAAGTAGTATACCTTCTATTCTCAACATCATAGTAAAATAAGAACCATGGGTAAGAACACAAGTCACCTTAAATACTACTTGAGAGGTTTTAATGTGAGTGGGGATTTTGTTTTTCTTGGAATACTTCATGGGGAAACCAACATGAACTTCCCCTCATTTCGAGGATGGTACGTAGGGTAAAACAGATTTTGAAGAAAGATGAGTCTTTTCTGATAGCTTGCTCATTTAGGAGCTCAACATGTCACTTGAGAGAATTGAACCTGGGTGGGGGGACACTCCTCAACACAAACCACTCAGGATAAACTGAATTGACATCAATGGGGATTTTATTATATAGTTTGTTGATTATTTTGTTAAACTCCAAAATAGTTTTCCCATTCTTCTTATTTAGGGTTTCAAATTCAATGAGGTAGTATTGGTGATCTCTCTTTTCACCCCACTTATTTATATAGGTAGTTTGGAGAAGGTCCCAATTATTTATCGAGTCTGTAGGTAAATTATGGAACCATTATCTAGCATCTCCCTCTAGAATTTATACAAATATTCTCATATATACATCCTCATCTTTCGTGTTTAGATTATTTGTACATTCTTGGAAAGCATCAATATCATCCTTAGTCGGTGTTTCACTTTCCCCACTAAAATTAAAAAGTATTTTCAAGTAATTATAAAGCATGTCATGCAAGTTCTAGGGAATTCTAAGAGGTCCATACCTAGAATCTACCCATGGGTTACTTCCAGGTGGATTAGGATTGATATTATGAGTCGTTATGTGATGAAGAATCAAATTTCTGGCTTTAAGAGAAGCTAGATTGCATTTGGAAGTCTAGATTAAATGTAAAAAAGGTGATACTTTTCCAACAATAGACAAAGAAAGACCTAAATGTAATAAGTCAACTAATGGTTCATTTCTTTAAGTGGAGTAGAAGGGATTTTTTGAAGGGTTTTAAATTCTGGTAAATATTCAAAATATTCAGATTAAGGAGTAGAAATTCCTTTGATAACAAGATTACCTAGTGATGAAGAACCCAATTTCCATTGCTTGTTTCCTTTTGTAATTAACTTTTCTAGATCAAAATAAATTGTACTTTCTTCATAACTAGGATGAGATCTAGTGCGTCTCCACTATTGCTCCAACTTGAAATAGAGGAGTCACCTAGTGAATACAACTTTAAAGGATATCTAATTAAAACAAGAAACCTAATGTCTTACTCTTGTTCACCATCAAGAAGAAAAACCTTTTCATTTGTCATTTTCTAGGGAATATAAGTATGAATCTTCATTCCATGACAACAGTGTTGATTAATTGGGTTGGTTGTCATTGATGTCAACCCTTGAAGAAAGTCTGGTAGCGAATTTCGGTAGCACAAAGGTTTGGGTAATGGATCCAAGTTTGTTTGATGTATAATGGTATGAGTTTTGATATATTTATAGGTAAGAATATTCTAGATGTATAGTACATGTCATTCCATTTTTCGTGGTATGTGGAACGTCACATAACTCCTCACGGTTTGAGAGTTATGGCCTTACGAAGTTGGAGCACTCTCATATGTTGGCTTGAAGCCCCAAAAGGTGAAAGAAGTCAAAGTGCTTGCAAAGAAGAAATTATTTAAATAATAAAGTGAAGAGACAAAGTCAAAGAGGATTATTTAAATAATAAAGTGAAGTGACAAAGTCAAACAGGATTATTTAAATCATAAAGTGAAGTTACAAAGTCAAGAAGGATTATTTAAATAATAATGTGAAGTGACAAAGTCGAGGAGGATTATTTAAATAATAAAGTGAAGTGACAAAGTCAAGGATGATTATTTAAATAATAAAGTCAAGTGATAAAGTCAAGGAGAATTATTTAAATAATAAAGTAAATGGAAAACTTTCTAATTATGGAAAGTGGTTAGAAGTGGGTTAGCCCTAAAATAAAGAAATCGGGTTAAGATGGTTAAAAGGTAACCCCTTGAGGAAGCTACATGAAAGTATAAATAAGAGGCAAGGCTCTCTCATTTTGAACACACTTGAGCATATTGAATATCTACAAGTGAATGAGGTAACCAAAGGATATCTAAGCCGAATTTCAGAGGGAAGGTGAAGTAAAGAATGCCGAAATTCAAGGGAGAATAAATTCTTTTGATGATGCTTTCTAAGGTATGTTATTTACAGGTCATCTCACCATTTTCACAATAATTTTTTTTCTAGAATGACTCAGACCGTGAAATTGGGAGGCCATTGAGGAAAAATATCCAAGTAGCTATGGTACACATTTCATCTTGTGGGTCATTGTATTTTTGGAGTTACACTCCGTGGAAGATAGGTTTGTGTACAATTTTCAGATCCATACAACAAATATTCCATGCGGGGCACGCTCTACAAGTTCATTCTCTAGAATAAGCCAAAATTGAACAAGGTATGTCATTTTTGCTATAACTCCTTTTCTGAGAGGTTCCAAGTAGTGACACCTAGAGGAATTGTATAAAACACACTGAAGAACATTATGTACTATTTTTAGATCTTCATTCATTACAGGTACATAGTTATGATTATTTCAAGTTAGGGTTGTTGACTAATCCAAAACTAGTCATGTGAGACTAAAGTAAAGTTTGATGAAAATGCTAGTCTCTTGTTGTTAAATTTAAGGAAGGTTTGTAGGTTGAGGTACAGGTTGGTGCATGGTTGATGCACCTGTTTATGGTACAAGTTGATTACAGGTTGAGGTACAGGTTGATGCATGGTTGATGGATGGTTCAAGTTATTGGTACAGGTTGTTTGGTATAGGTTGATTGGTACAGGTTGATTGGTACATGTTTACAACATTATATCTCAAAGTGATAGTGTGACAGTGGTTCCATCATTCTACTTATATGTCAGGGCGGTTGGATGGGGCAAGGAAATGTGGTTGTAGCCGGAGAACATAGGGGGTCGTAGCCTCCTTCTGGTTGTAGCCAGAGAATTGGGGAATTGGAGCTTCCCTCAGGTTGTAGCTTGAGAAACTAGGGGGTTAGAGCCTCCTTCCAGTTGTAGTTGGAAAAGAAAGGAAGTTGGTGCTTCCAATGAATGTAATTATTCAATACATATAAGAAAAAACATTTCGTGGTTTTCTCCCGGTTTGGGTTTCCACGTAAAAACACTGGTGTACTTTGTATGTGTATGATTGTTCATTTGTTCATTGTTTATTTACTCTTCAAATATTGGATGATAATGCTACATTGATATAACACTTTCATTATATGGTTAAAAAGAATTACATTACTCTATTACTAATTCACCCCCCCTCTCAGTAATCCAACAATTGGTATCAGACCAGGTTCCTTCAAAAATCAGTTTAACCACTGAAAGGTAGATCATGGAGAGAAAAAACATGTATAAAAATGGAATACCATAGTTTGATGGACAAAAGTATGAATTTTGGAGCATAAGGATGAAGACATATATATATGCACAGGGATTTGAAATTTGGCAATAAATTGTAGATGGATACACAACACCAGCAGTTCCCTCGACAAATGACAAATCAATGAAACTCGGTCAGAATAATTCCAAATCCACAAATGCACTTCTGAATGGTATTGGAGAATCGGTATTCACCAAAGTTGCACATTGTAAATCTGCTAAAGATATTTGGGACAAACTTCAAAATATTTATGAAGAAGATTCAAAAGTCAAAGCATCAAAGTTTCAAACTTACAGAGGTCAGTTCGAACAACTAAAGATGAAGGAATATGAGAATATTGCAGCTTACTTTTTAGGAGTCGATGAAATAATAAATGCAATCTTGGGATTGGGAGAAGAAATCAAAGAATCTGTAATTGTTCAAAAGGTACTAATATCTCTTCCTATGAGATTTGACCCTAATATATCAGTACTAGAATAAAGAGCATATCTAAACTCAATAAGCATGGATGAAATACATGGAATATTCACAACATATGAAACGATAACTAAACAGGAAAATCCAAATATAAAAGAAGAAACCTTCAAAGCATCCAAAAGGTCAAAGAAAAGGAAAAACAAAAAGAAAAAGAACATAGCAACAACAGTGAGGTCTTAGAAGATGATGAAGAAGCGACCAACTTTTTCAGAATATTGAACAAGGGAACCAACGACATGTATAGAGGTAAGCTTCCTTTGATTTGTTTTAATTGTGATAGTATTGGTCATTTTGCTAACAAATGTCCTATAAGAAAAAGAGAAATGATGAAGGTTATTAAATAGAAAACAAACATATAAAGGAAAAAGAACCACAAAGAAAGATTTCAAGAAAAGCTTATGCACCAAAGAAGACATCTCATCATCAGATGAAGATGAAGTCAGTGACAGTGAGATAGAAAGAGTTCTATTTGTGGCAGTATAAGACTCTGATAAATAAGACTCCGAAGAAGAATATGAAGAGGCCGAAGAAGAATATGAAGGGGTCAAAGAAGAATATGAAGAGGCAAAATTTGACTACCAAGAAGAATTGTTGTGTGTCATAGAAGTTATCTGAAGATAAAAGAAGAAAAACAAGAAACTACAAGCAGAACTAGATAAGAAAGAAGACACTTAGGAACTAGAACAAATGATCACAAATTTGAAGGTTCAAATTGAAGAAGATAAATTAATTGAAGAAGAACTCAAAGAACAACTAGAAGTAAGAGACATGATCATTGGAAATTTGGAAGCAAAAATTGTCCCATTAAGAAAGGATCTTCAAAAGAAAAATATGCAGAACAACTCAAAAGTTTTGAATGACATTATCGGCAATCAAAAACCTCATCATGACAAGTCCAGACTTGGATACAATTAGAAAGAAAAGGGATCAAGCTCCAAAACAATAGAACAAGAAACAAATCCAAAAATCTATGCAAAAACAATCAAAGGGGATAGGAAGGTCTACAAAGAAAATTACAGGGACACTCCTCCATTGAGAAGATTCAGATTTTAGAATCAACGACTGACAAAAACAGATAGGCCTCAAGAAGAAGAAGTATTCATAAGAGTACCTCCTTTTAGAATATCTTCAACTCCTAGGTATCAAACTATATTTTTTGGTTTATGTTATGCATGTAATAATTTTGGACATAAAGTTGTGAATTGCAGCGCTAACAACATGAACATAAACAACTTTGAAAGTCATACACAAAAGGGTTATCCAAGAAGGCCTAGTGAAACAAAGAGAAGAAGTTACAACATGTTTGAATCTTTGAGCACTGAAGTGGAATGCTACAAATGTAACAACTTTGGACACATGGCCAAAGATTGCAGAATGACAGTCCCTCCTAGAGAACCACAACAGAGCAAAAATAGTCATAGACAAGAACCTCAAAAAAGGACATGGATAAGAAAGCATAATCAATATAGCAATGAAGAATGCACACTCACTCTACAAGCTAAGCAGAAGAAACTTGATTGGTATGTTGACATTGGCTGTTGAAAACACATGCCATGTGATAGAGACATGTTTCTTACATTAAGAAAGGAAAGAGATGGACCAGTCTCCTTCAGAAATGATGATTAAGCTAAAATCATTGGAAAAGACACAATCAGAATTGGGAACAAGAATACCAAGGCAAAAAATGTTCTACAGGTAGAAGATATGAAACATAATATTCTAAGTGTGAGTCAAATGTGTGACCAAGGTCATAAAGTTACTTTCTATTCACAAAAGTGTGAGATAAGAAAAGAAGGTTCAGGAAAATTGATTGCAACAATTGCGAGAACTTCAAGCAACTTATATGTATTAAGTGAAATTGGAAATGAAAAGTGTTTCCTAGGAAAGGAATATGAAAGTTGGCTATGGCACAGAAGAATGGGTCACATAAATTTTGATAACCTTGTCAAAGTCAGCAAAAGGGAAGCAATTAGAGAAATGCCCCAGATCACGAAATCAACCAACACTTTATGCAAGCATTGTCAACAAGGAAAGCAAACAAAGAGTAGGTTTAAATCAAAAGAATATTCAACGACAAGACCACTGGAAATTGTGCATATGGATCTAGTTGGACAAACTACAACAAAGGGTTTAAAAGGTGAGAAATACTTTATGTTATTAGTTGATGATTATACAAGATTGACTGCAGTTTTCTTTCTCAGGAATAAGTCAGAAGATTTTGAAAACTTTAAGGTCTACAAGGAAATGGTTGAAAATGAAATGGATTCAAAAATCAAATGATTGAGATCTGATAATGGAGGAGAGTTGACTTCAAATGAATTTATGGACTACTTCAGCAGGCATGGAATTAGAAGTCAATTCTCCATTTGATGCAAGAGCATCATAAGCAAGCCAGCAAAGCAAGCACAAAAGTGGAGGACAACTGGAAATACACCAACGCACATTTTGAGAATATTTTTGAATTTGAATGATAGAAATGTAAAGTCTGGGAGGATGTATTTGCCTTTATGTTTGGAAGATTGTAAACATATCTTGAGAAGTGCTCTCATCCGTTGAATAAGGAGGCATTTATTGTAATGAATGTTTAGTAGATAGCTTTTAATTCTGATAAGATATCTTAGAGAAGAGAGAGGGAAAAGCTCAAGAAGACTCTCTCATTTGTGATAATTCATGGATTGAAAATTTTGTTGTAGAAGATTAGGAGAGCAGAGAGGGATAGAGAAGTATAAGTTGTATGAAGAATAGATGTTACTATTCAACCATGTATAGAAGCACTGGATTAATATAAGAATGCTTTGATCCAAATTTCATGGTGTGTCATGGTTGCTTCATTTATCTTTTGAATGGTATGTTACAACTTGCTTATATTCTCTGTTATCCTTTTGTTTCAATGCTAGGTGTATGCTAGCGATTTCATGGTGAATGTATGAAGTCTGTGAGAGGAGGAGTACATGTTTCAATTGTTTCTCTTCCTGAGAAATCCTGCAAGGAGTGCAGTGAGAGTCTGCAAAGAGTGCGTTGACAAGTTTTCTGAGTTTTACCTCAGAAAACTCAGAAGGGTTAGTGTTAACTTATACCAGCAAGAAGTGCAAGGGTGGCACAGAGCCATGAAAGGAGTGCACAGGCCGAGGTGAGTGCTAGAATTCTTCAACTCATGGAGTGGTTGAAGATCCTCTGTTGCAAGGAGTGCACAGAGTAGGAATTGTTAGATAACCGAAAGTTATTATGAAGACGTGCAAGGTGTGTGCACAAGATTATTTAGAATCCAGAAGTTTTCAGGAGGAACAAGCTAAGGAAGGATAGCGTTGTTCGAAAACTTCAAAGGGAAGACGAAAGTTGCAGTCACCCAGAGAAATCGAGTTCAGAGAATCAATGCCGAGTTACTTGGCCAAGATTCATTGAGATCTGAACGAACAGTGGAAAAATTCGAGGGAGAAGTGTCAATTTGCTGTGATCCATTGGATCGAATAAAGATACGAGGAGGATAATGTGGAGATCCATTCATCTCTTGAAGCTCAGGAGATATAGGGGCCATTGATCCCATAGATCTACAACGTTGGTGTTTTTTGGGATATCGGGGATTATGAGTTGGGAGAACAAGGTTTAGCCTTGGTTTTCAAATCTTCAAAGTGCGAAAAGTCAATTTGCAGGGAGCGATCTGGATTGAAAGATCTTGGCATACCGTGAGCCACTGGTCTGGGTTAGGAAAATTTCGGGGATTCAACCATCGGGGAAACAGAGATGAAGAGTTCCCCAAAGTTGCGAAAGGTGAATCACTGACTTGATCTTGGTCATTGATTTGTGGAGGATCTAGACCATCGATCCGGGAAATCAGATCTTTGGGAGTCGGGGATTCGAGAGGGAAGGAGGAACTGTTCACTGATTCCCCGAGTCGCGAAATCCTAAAATAGGTAGAGGGAGTTGGGACCCCGTCCCTGGCAGAAGGTCACGTCAAGTGCATAAAGGAGAGGGCTAGCGCTTGCTAGACCCCTAATCAGAGTTTCGGGGATCGGGAGATCAGAGGTAAGGATTCTGTGGACTTCGCAAATCGCAAAGTTTTGAAACACTTGAGGGTTATGCCTTTGTTTGTGGTGAGCAATCATATGAGTGGAGACAAGGTAGGAGCTAGTGGAAGCTATGTTCCATTTTAGGGTTCGGCATTTTGGGATTTGAGGATTCAAGTGGGGCTCGCATGTAGGAATCCTGAAATCGTGAAATGCGATAGAACCTTTGCATGGGCTCGTGGTTGTAGTGTCATGGTCACGTGGGAGAAGAGCTCGTGCCTACCGCTAGTTCGCGCAGGTGGAGTTTTTGAGTAATTACTTGTAGTCTGTTTAATTTGAGGTTCTAGCAGTGGACCAGAAGAGCCATTTCGGCTCAGGGAGATTGAAAGATCCTTAGATTGGGAGGTCAACGAACCCTACTGAGGTGAGGGTCTGCGTCAGGTGGTATCAGAGCTAACAATTTTTGTTTTTTGTAGAGGGAAGACAGAAGGCAAGTTGTGATTTGAATTCTACGTGAGAAAGATCTAAATCATGCCACCCAGAATATGTCAAGATAGACCAATGCCCGATCTAGATGTGGAAAGGGAAATGAGAGAACTCTGTGCTTGACTAGATGATATGGAGACAACACAAAGACAGACAGTTGATGGTAGAGATGTTAGTGAGGCTGAAAGTGAAAATGAGTTTGGAGCTAAAGAAGAAGTTGTAGCTGAGGATGTTGTATAAGAACGTATCTTCAGAGATGTTGCAAGAATAGGGGCCAAGGAAAAAATGGATATTCCAATGTACGAAGGAAACTTAGATGTTGAGGAGATGCTAGATTGGTTTAGAGCTCTAGACAAATACTTCTACTATGAGGATGTCGAGGAAGATAAGAAATTCAAACATGCTGTCACTAGACTTAAAGGGCATGCAACACTGTGGTGGGATGAACTGCAGGCTGACAGGCATTGCAAAGGCAGGCAAAGAATCAAGAGTTAGGATAGGATGGTTGGAAAAATGAAAGCAAGTTTATACCTAGAGATTACCAGATTAACCTATTTCAAAGAATGCATAATTTGAGACAGAAGGGGATGACGGTGAAGGAATACACTGAAGAGTTCTACAGGATAACATTATAGCTGGTCAATGTGAGAGTGATGATGAGAAGGTCGTCAGGTATATGAATGGTCTGAGATATGACATTCAGGATGAGATGAGCATGGTAACAATTAGGAATGTAGAAGATTCTTATCAGATCACTTTGAAGGATGAAGAGAAATTGGCCCAAAAGCAAGGACAAAGAGGCAGAGGTAGAAGTCAGAGCAGAGGCAAAGTAATTTCCCAGGACAGAGTACAAAAGCCCAAGGAGGAAGGAAGGAAAACCCATACTCACCCAGAAAGGGGAGGAAGTTTAGAAGGAAGGAAATACGCTGATAGAAACACTTTTTCTCTAGCAAGAGGAAGAGGAAGAGGCAGAGGAAGTGAAATAAAATGTTTTGTCTTTGGAAAGATCGGACACAAATTTTTTGAATTCCCAGATAGAAAAAGAGATGGAGGTGAAGCTCACATTTCAGAAGAACAGGGGCGAAGTGTTGAGCTAGAAGATGCAGAAGGTGGGAGATGCTTGATGATGATGAAGAGTCTCTTAAAGCTAGAAAAAGAGATAGAAAATCCAGTCCAGAGGAACAATTTATTTAGGACTGCTTGTAAGGCCAAGGATAGGGTATGCAAGGTAATAGTCGATAGCGGAAGCACAAATAATCTAGTGTCCACAGAGATGGTGGAGAAGTTGGAATTGGAAATAGTTGCACATATGAGCCCATATAAAGTTTCATGGTTACAAAAAGGGCACCAGGTAATTGTCACTAAAGAATGTTTAGTTGAGTTTAAGATAGGGGGATATAAGGATGAAATTTTATGTGATGTTATTCCCATGGAAGTTTGTCATCTTTTGTTGAGGAGGCCTTGGAAATATGACAGAAATGTTATTCATGATGGGAGGAAGAACACTTACACCTTGGAGAAGAATGGTAGAGTGCATATGTTGCTGTCAATTAAGGACAAGGCGGTAAAAGTAGAGGTGAGCAATACTATACTTCTCATGAGTGGGAAGGATCTTCTTGATGAAGTCAAGAAAGATGAAGAAATGCAGTTTTTTGTGGTTAGGAAACCTAGAGTCATCTTGACCAGTACTTCAATGGATGACCTACCTGAGGGAATTTAGGAATTGTTGGAGAGTTCTGCTGATATAGCGGTGGACGATTTACCTTGTTCGTTGCCACCTATCAGAAGTATAAGCCATCACATTGATATTATACTTGGAGTGAGTTTACCAAACAAAGAAGCGTACCGATTGACACCACAGGAGAATGAAGAGGTCAAGAAGCAAGTCCGAGATTTGATGGACAAAGGGTTGGTTAGAGAAAGCTTGAGTCCATGCATTGTGCCAACATTGTTAAGTCCAAAGAAGGATGGTGGATGGAGAATGTGTACAGATTTGAGGGCTATAAACAAGATCACCATCATGTATAGATTTCCTTTACCTAGGATGGATGACTTGATGGATTGCTTGAGTGGAGCAATTTTTTTTTCAAATATTGATTTGAAGAGTCGATATCATCAGATTAGAATGAGGGAAGGTGATGAATGGAAGACAACATTCAAGATGAATGAAGAACTGTATGAATGGCTTGTCATGCCATTTGGTTTGACGAATGCACCCAGTACTTTTATGAGGTTGATGAACGAAGTATTGAAAGATTTCATTGGTAAGTTTGTAATTGTGTATCTTGATGATAAACTGATCTTTAGTAAGACGAAGGAAGAACATTTGAGACATTTAGCTTCAGTAATGAGGAGGTTACAACAAGAGAAATTGTTGATAAATTTTAAAAAGTCATATTTCATGAAGACGAAACTCATTTACTTAGGTTTTGTGATCTCTGTGAATGGGTTAAAGATGGATCCAGAGAAGGAAAGAGAAATCAAATATTGGCCATCACCAAGGATTATCTTTGAATTCAGAAGCTTCCATGGATTAGCCAGTTTTTACAGGAAGTTCATTAGGAATTTTAGTGGGATATGTGCACCAATGATGGACACAGTCAAGAAAAGACACAACTATTCATTGGACAGAAGAAGCAGAGAAAAGTTTCAAGTTGTTGAAGGATAAGATAACTGAACAACCAGTTTTGGTTCTGCCAGATTTCAACAAAACCTTTCAAGTGAGATGTGACACAAGTGGATTTGCGATTGGAGCAGTATTGAGTTAGGAAAATAGACAAGTCGTATACTTTAGTAAGAATATGAACGAGACAAAGATGAAGTATTCAACGTATGATACAGAATTTTATGCAATCATACAGGCACTGAAGAAATGGAGGCATTACTTGGTTCCAAAAGAGTTTGTCTTATATAGCGACAACCATGCTTTACAATTCATAACTCGATAGGAGAAACTGAACCAGAAACACACGAAATGGGTTGAGTTTATGCAAAACTTTACTTTTGTTATAAAGCACATTTCTGGAACTGCTAACAATGTTGTTGATGCGTTGAGCAGGAAATGTTTGATTCTGCAGGAGTTTCATGTGAATACTTTAGGTTTTGACAATCTCAAGGAGATGTACATAGATGATGTAGATTTTAGGGATGCTTATGAAGCATGTGAGAATCCAGTTCTCAGATATAGAAGCCAATGGACTGAGTAATTGATTAAGGATGGACTATTATTCAGAGGAAATCAATTGTGCATACCGAAATGCTCTATAAGAGAAAACCTCTTGAAGGAAAAACATAGTAGGGGATTGGCTGGACACTTCAACCATGATAAGACCTTTGCGCAACTGAATGGCTCATATTATTGGCCAGGAATGAGGACGTATGTCAAGAAATTCGTGAACAGGGGTAGGATTTGCCAGCATGTAAAGGGGAAAAGACAGAATACAGGGTTGTATCAACCATTGCCAATACCAGAGAGGCCATGGGACACGATAAGTATGGATTTTGTGTTGGGACTATCAAGGACACAGAAGGGTTGTGATTCCATATTTGTGCTAGTCGATAGATTTTATAAAATGGCACATTTCATACCATGTCAGAAAACCAGTGATGCAACTCACATTGCAAATCTGTTTTTCAAAGAAGTTGTTAGACTTCATGGCTTACCCAAGAGTATTGTTTCTGATTGAGATACCAAATTTGTTGGTCATTTCTGGAGGACCCTATGGAAGAAGTTGGGGATGAATATATCTTTTAGCTCAGTATATCATCCTCACACGGATGTACAGACTGAGGTAGTAAATAGGAGTTTGGGGGACTTATTGAGGAGTCTGGTAGCTGAACACCACAACCAGTGGGATCAGGTTCTGCCGCAGGAGGAATTTGCATATAACGACTCACCCAACATGAGTATATGACAAAGCCCATTTCAGATAGTGTATGGAATGCAGCCAAGAGGAGTCTTTGAGTTGAAAGACTTAGAGAAGAATGAATTCTGGAGTGCTAGCGCAGAAGATTTTGGAGCAGGAATGTAGGCGCTCCATAGTAAAATCAGGGAGCGGTTGCAGAATTCTAACCAGGAATACAAGCACAGAGTAGATCAACACAGAAGAGAGATTCAATTTAAAGTAGGTGATTTGGTTTTGGCGCATCTCAGAAAATAAATATTCCCAATGGGAACATATAATAAACTGAAGATGAAGAAAATTGGGCCATGTAAAATTTTGAGAAAGTTTGAGGCAAATGCTTATGAGATAGAATTGCCAAATGATGTGGGCATATCGCCCATATTCAACGTAGGAGATATGTATCCTTATAGAGAATATGGAACAGAGAGATCATAGGATCAGAAGGAAGTTCAATGGGTCAAACAAATGTCTGTAGTTGAAAATATGTGGATGGAAAAGATCGTTGATCAGAGAGTTGGTAAAAAGACCCGGAGAAAAACATATTTCGAATACTTGGTGAAATGGAAGGGACACCCGATTGAAGATGCCAGTTGGGAAAGTGAAGAAGACATCCAAAAACATGGAAATATGGTGCAAGAGATCATGAAAAGGAGTTCAGGAATTTTTCATCCAAGGGAGTATGATGCAGGAGCATCGTAAGCAAGCCAACAAAGCAAGCGCAAAAGTGGAGGACAACTGGAAATACACCAGCGCACATTTTGAGAATATTTTTGAATTTGAATGATAGAACATTTCATGTAAAGTCTGGGAGGATGTATTTGCATTTATGTTTGGAATATTGTAAACAGATCTTGAGCAGTGGTCTCATCTGTTGGATAAGGAGGCATTTATTGTAATGAATGTTTAGTAGATAGATTTTAATTCTGATAAGATATCTTAGAGAAGAGAGAGGGAAAACTCAAGAAGACTCTCTCGTTTGTGATAATTCATGGATTGAAAATTTTGTTGTAGAAGATTAGGAGAGAAGAGAGGGATAGAGAAGTAGAAGTTGTATGAAGAATCACTGTTACTATTGAGCCATGTACAGAAGCACTGGATTAATATAAGAATGATTTGATCCAAATTTCATGGTGTGTCATGGTTGTTGTATTTATCTTTTGAATGGTATGTTACAGTTTGCTTATATTCTCTGTTATCCTTTTGTTTCAATACTAGGTGTATGCTAGTGATTTCATGGTGAATATATGAAGTCCGTGGGATGAGGATTATAAGTTTCAATTGTTTCTCTTCCGAAAAAATCCTGCGAGGAGTGTAGTGAGAGTCCACAAAGACTGTGTTGACAAGTTTTCTGAGTTTTACCTCAGAAAACTCAGAAGGGTTAGTGTTAACTTATACCAGCAAGAAGTGTGAGGGTGGAACAGAGACATGCAAGGAGTTCACAGGCCGAGGAGAGTGATAGACTTCTTCAACTCACAGAGTGGTTGAATATCCTCTGTTGCAAGGAGTGCACAGAGCAGGAATTGTCAGATAACCGAAAGTTATTGCGAATATGTGCAAGGTGTGCACGCAGGATTCTTTAGAATCCAGAATTTTTCAAGAGGAAAAAGCTCAAGAAGGATAGCATTGTTTGAAAAGTTCAAAGGGAAGGCAAAAGTTCTAGTCGCCCAGGGAAATCAAGTTCATAGAATTGATGCCGAGTTACTTGGCCAATATTCATTGAGATTTGAATGGATGGTGGAAAACTTCGAGGGAGAAGTGTTGATTTGTTGTGAGCCGTCAGATTGAACATAGCTGCGAGGAAGATAAGGTGGAGATCCATTCATCTCTTGAATATCAGGAGAGATAGGGGTCGTTGATCCCATAGATCTGGAATGTTGGTTTGTTTCAGGATATCGGAGATCACGAGTTGGGAGAACAAGGTTTATCCTTGGTTTTCAAATCCCCGAAGTGAGAAAAGTCGATTCGCAGAGAGCGTTCTGGACCGATAGATATTGGCATGTCGTGAGCCGTTGGTCTGGGTCGGGAAAATTTCAGGGATTCAACCATCGAGGAAACAGAGGTGAAGAGTTCCCCAAAGTCGCGAAAGGTGAATCGCCGACTTGATCTTGGTTGTTGATTTGTGGAGGATCTGGACTGTAGATCTGGGTCATCAGATCTTCGAGAGTTAGGGATTCAAGAGGGAAGGAGGACCTGTTCACTGATTCCCTGAATCGCGAAATCCTGAAATAGGTAGTGGGAACTGGGACCCCGTCCCTGGTGGAAGGTCACGTCAAGTGCATAAAGGAGAGGGCTAGCACTTGCTAGACTCCTAATCAGAGTTTTGGGGATCGGGAGATCAGAGGATTAGAGGTAAGGAGTCGATTGACTTCACAAATCATGAAGTTTCGAAACGCTTGAGGGTTATGCCCTGGTTTGTGGCATGCAGTCATATGAGTGGAGACAAGGTAGGAGCTAGCGGAAGCTAGGTTCCATTTTGGGAGTTGAGGAGTCAAGTGGGGCTCGCATGTAGGAATCCCAAAATCGTGAAATGCGATAGCACCTTTGTGTGGGCCCATGGTTGTAGCACCGTGGTCATGTGGGAGAAGAGCTCGTGCCTAGCGCTAGTTCGCATAGGTGGAGTTTTTGCGTAAGGACCTGTAGTCTGTTTAATTTGAGGTTCTAGCAGTGGACCAGAAGAGCCATTTTGGCTCAGGGAGATTGAAAGATCCTTAGACTGGGAGGTCAGCGGACCCTGCTGAGGTTGGGGTCTGCATCACCATTGCCAGGACACCTCAACATAATGGAGTTGTTGAAAGAAAGAACAAGACATTACATGAAATGGCACGAACAATGCTAATGGATTCCAAATTGACAGATATATTTTGGACATGGACATTTCATACAACAGTTCACATTCAAGACATAGTAATGCTAAAAAACAACACTAACAAAACTCCCTATGAGCTATGGAAAGGAAGACCAACAAATGTGAAGCACTTTAGATTTTTTGGAAGAAAATGCTACATCAAAAGAGAAGATGACAAAATGGGAAAGTTTGACTCTCGTGTGGAAAAATGAGTACTTGTTGGTTACTCAAGTACAAGTTAATCATACAAGTGTTACAACTTGAGATTGAACAAAGTTGTGGAAAGCATCAACGTAACAATTGATAAAATAGGTAGACAAGAATTAAAGGAAGAAGAAAATGAATCAATGGAACAACTTTATGAAGAAGAAGGAGGAGATGAAAAAGAAGTAGAAGGGGAAGATGAAGAGGATCGGACATAAGAAGAAGATAAGTTTCAACAAGTGCATCCAAAGACACCTAGAAAACGAGTACAAAAGAATGATCCTTCAGATCATATTATCAGAAACAAAGATGCAGGAGTTGAGACTAGAAGAATAATCTGTTCACCAAAACAAACGCACCTAGCACTCTCATCTACGATTGAACCAACCTGTTTTGAAGAGGCCATCAAGGATGAATTTTGGAATAAGGCCATGGATGAAGAGTTGGATCAAATAGAGAAAAATGACACTTGGGGAATTGGTTCCAAGACCAAAGGATAAGAAAGTGATCGACACAAAGTGGGTATACATGAATAAATTGAATGAATATGGACAGGTTACAAGGAAAAAATATAGATTGGTATGTAAAGGATATGCACAGGTTGAAGGAATTGACTTTCAAGAGACATTTTCCCCAGTTACCAGAATGGAAGAAATCCGATTGCTTTTAGCTTATGCATGCTCCAAAAATATTAAAGTGTATCAGATGGA
>JZKD02S0338861.1:103590-117103 GCA_000966675.3 Picea glauca | reverse complement strand
AATCATCTTTTCTGAATGGGGAACTTGAAGAAGAAGTCTACATTGAACAACCAAAAGGATTTCAGTTGTCAGATAACGCAGATTATGTGTGTAAATTAAAGAAGGCCTTGTATGGGATAAAACAAACTCCTAGAGCATGGTACTCTAGACTCGATAAATATCTACAACATGCAGGGTTCAGAAGAGGAAGTGCAGACAACAACCTCTACATCAAGGTAACTCAATATAGTATTTTATTGAATTTTATGTTAATGATATTATTTTTGGAAGTACTGATGATAGGTTAAGACTGAAATTTGAAAAGGACATGCAGAATGAATTTCTAATGTCATTACTTGGAGAACTATCCTTCTTTTTGGGTCTTCAGATACATCAAAGAAACCAAGGAATTTTTATCTCTCAAACCAAGTATATCAGAGAAATGATAAAGAGGTTCAAAATGGATGATTGAAAACCAGTTGTCACTCCCATGCAAACCAGTTGCAAGTTGAGAAAAGATGATGATTCAAATTCTACAGATCAGAGGCAATACAGGTCAAGGATTGGTAGCCTACTATATGTGACAACATCTAGACCAGATGTAATGCATGCAGTTGGACATGTGGCATGATTTCAAGCAGAACCAAAGGAATCACATGTATTAGCAGTGATGAGGATTTTCAGATATCTCAACGGAACATAAGAGTTTGGATTATGGTATCCAAAAGGAAAGGATATATCACTTATTGCCTACATAGATGCATATTGGGTAGGTTTCATTGATGAATGACGAAGCACCAATGGAGCAATGTTCTACTTGGGTGAGTGTTTAGTATCATGGCTAAGCAAGAAACAATCATCAATATATTTATCTACAGGCGAGGCAGAGTATATTGCAGCTGCAACATGTTGTACACAGGTTCTATGGATGAAATTTTAAACTCTGACATATATATAGGTTGAGTATGATGAGCCCATTCCAATCTATTGTGATAATACAAGAACTATCAGTATCTCAAATAACCCGGTGATGCACTCCAAGACGAAGCACATTCCAATCAAGTATCACTTTCTATGGGAACATGTTGTAGAAAATAACATCAGAGTTGAATATGTGGGCACAAAAGAACAAGTGGCAGACATCTTTACAAAACCGCTTCCATGGGAATCCTTTGAGTATCTTCGCCAGATACTTGGAGTTATTTCTACTCCAAAATGAATGATTTTGAATGCTTATCTTATATGTCTTAGATGTACACGAGGAAGCACCATAAAGAGGACATTTCAGGTTGGGAGATCAAACGAGTCAGTTAGGGGGAGCAACCCTGAATGGAAAGATACCTTTGCCACTGATGAAAAGGGGGGAGAGATTTATCATATGCAAAGGAAAAAGGCATGGTTCTAGGGGGAGTATTGGTCACAAAGATGCATGCATGGTTCCAGGGGGAGCATGAGTGATATGATTTTAGTATTGCATCAAAGTGTTTCCATCAATGCCAAAGGGGGTGATTGTTGATTAATTGGGTTGGTTGTCATTGATGTCAACCCTTGAAGAAAGTCCGGTAGTGAATTTCGGTAGCACAAAGGTTTGGATAATGGACCCAAGTTTGTTTGATGTATAATGGTATGCGTTTTGATATATTTTCAGGTAAGACTATTCTATATGGATAGTACATGTCATTCCATTTCTGGTGGTATGTGGAACGTCACAAAACTCCTCACGGTTTGAGAGTTATGGCCTTACGAAGTTGGAGGACTCCCATATGTTGGCTTGAAGCCCCAAAAGGTCAAAGAAGTCAAAGTGATTGAAAAGAAGAAATTATTTAAATAATAAAGTGAAGTGACAAATTCAAAGAGGATTATTTAAATAATAAATTGAAGTGACAAAGTCAAGGAGGATTACTTAAATAATAAAGTGAAGTGACAAAGTCAAGGAAAATTATTTAAATAATAAAGTAAATGGAGAAATTTCTAATTATGGAAAGTGGTTAGAAGTGGGTTAGCCCTAAAATAAAGAAATTGGGTTAAGATGGTTAAAAGGTAACCCCTTGAGGAAGCTACATGAAAGTATAAATAAGGGGCAAGGCTCTCTCATTTTGAACACACTTGAGCATATTGAATATATACAGGTGGCGTAGGTAACCAAAGGATATCTAAGCCAAATTTTAGAGGGATGGACAAGTAAAGAATGCCGAAATTCAAGTGAGGATAAATTCTTTTGATGATGCTTTCTAAGGTATGTTATTTACAGGTCATCTCACCATTTTTGCAATAACGTTTTTTCTAGAATGATCCAGATCATGAAATTGGGAGGCAATTGAGAAAACATATCCAAGTAGTTATGGTACAAAGTTCAACTTGTGGGTCATTGTATTTTTGGAGTTACACTCTGTGGAAAATAGGGTTTGTGGCTAGTCCTGAAACTAGTCTAAAACAAGGTGTTTCGGGTAAAAATGTCATAACTTCTTCATAAATGATCCAAATTCAGTAAGACAAAATGTGTTGTTTAGAGTAAAGTCTTTAGTATTATGTGTACAATTTTCATATCTATACAACAAATATTCTGTGTGGGGCACGCTCTACAAGTTCACTCTCTAGAATAAGCCAAAATTCAATAAGGTATGCCATTTTTGCTATAACTCCTTTTCTGAGAGGTTCCAAGTAGTGACACCTAGAGGAATTGCATGAAACACATTGAATAACATTGTATACTATTTTCAGATCTTTATTCATTACAGGTACATAGTTATGATTATTTCAAGTTAGGGTTGTTGATTAATCCAAAACTAGTCATGTGAGACTAAAATAAATTTTGATGAAAATGCTAGTTTCTTGTTGTTAAAGTTAAATAAGGTTTGTAGGTTGAGGTACAGGTTGGTGTATGGTTGATGCAATTGTTTATGGTACAAGTTGAGGTACAGGTTGATGCATGGTTCAAGTTATTGGTACATGTTGTTTGGTACAATAGTATCTCTCACAGTGATAGTGTGACAGTGGTTCCATCATTCTACTTATATGTCAAGGTAGTTGGAAAGGGCAAGGATAGGTGGTTGTAGCCACCTTCCGGTTGTAGCCAGAGAACATAGGGGGTCATAGTCTCCTTCGAGTTGTAGCCAGAGAATTGGGGAGTTGGAGCTTCCCTCAGGTTGTAGCCTGAGAAACTATGGGTTTGGAGCCTCCTTCCAGTTGCAGTTGGAAAAAAAAGGAAGTTGGTGCTTCCAATGAATGTAATTCTTCAAGACATATAAGAAAAATCATTCCATGGTTTTCTCCTTCTTTGGCTTTCCACGTAAAAACACTGGTGTACTATGTATGTGTATGATTGTTCATTTGTTCATTGTTTATTTACTCTGAAAATATTTGATGATAATGCTACATTGATATAACACTTGATTTATATGGTTAAAAAGGATTGCATTTCTCTATTACTGATTCACCCCCCCCTCTCAGTAATCCAACAAACAACACCAAAATAGATATAGCTTCTTAGGTTGTTCTTGGATAGGGAATAGTGCTAAGGCACCCTATGGAGGTTTTGTGAACCTCCCCACTTTAGACTAATATAAAAAAAATTAGTAGCTAGAGGGGTATCCCTCATTAATGGAGAATAATTCAAAAGGGAATTTTCTATCAAATCAAAGGTTACTTTGAATGTTTATAATAATAAAACACATACAAGAATTTCAATTTTCAAAGGGAACCTTTACCTTATTCTAATATCCATCAAATGATAAACAAAAGAAACAACAAAACACTTTAACTTCAAGTATTAACAAGTAATCTAGTCAAATCCTGCTAACATGATTGGTTTCCAAGGGTTTCATTTGTAGGGAAACCCAGATTCAAAACCCACTATAGTCAGGAGGAGATAGCTCAAAAATACAACAAGCTAAGGGTTGGTGTGGCCTAGGCCGGGTGCAATCCCCATGTGATTTTGACGACTTAGATACCCCCGGGTCACGATTTCTTAGCCAAAGGCTAGTCCCACAAGTCATAGACACACTAGAAAACAAAAAAAAGACAAGTAATCTAAAGCTAAAATATTCACTGTATGCAACCCATGAAAATATATTTCTTGAGCAATAGACAATGAAAACTAAATAAAACATATATAACTCAAATATTCTGAACACAAGGCATTTAATCACCAAATAATGTAGTATTAAATACATATCATTACCATGACAACTCATAAATACTTCAAAATCCAAAAAAATAACGTACAATATTTAGATTAGAGTTCAAGATAAGAATGTATATTAAATTGAATGCAAATTGAATAAATGAGGTGAAGACTATGTTGGATCCCCAGGTTCTGATGGTTCATCACATCTATTCTAGTGACAGTCAATTGAACAACCAACTAGCAATTGGAGACACTCGACCGGACAATCAACTAGCGGTTGGAGACAGTTGGTTGGACAATCGACTACCAACCGGAGACAATTGGTCAACGGGTCAGCTATCTAGGAAATTGACTATGTGTTGGAAGACTAGATGGTCAAGTCGACTAGCCGGCGAAACAGTGTGGGTTTGTTAGAAACCGTTACAACAACTAACTATTATTTTTGGACAAGATCTTCCCAATTCAAAGGAAATTGGTTATATCTTAAGACTATAAATCAAGGACCCCATGTGTTACTATAACATAAGTGAAGTATGTACGGTGTGAAAACATTTATCATGCATTGTGATGTTCTAATCTTAATTCATTGTGATTAAGTGTTGAAGTAGTGTCTTTAGGGCCCACTGATCTTCTTGGAGTATTATTTCATTTCTTCTATATCTACATATTATGTTTGTTTCTGTTCTTAGGGTTACCCCCAAAACCAACATCGTATCAAAGAGATTGGTTTTGACCTCACCTGTTGTCCACAAATTGTGTTGAGTCAAATCTTTTAGTGATTGATTATGGGCTATTGATTTGTTAATTGTAACCCATTTAGACTATTTCAGATATGTAAGACATAAAGGATAGCTTCCAATATTGATCCTATTGTTTTGAATGGACTCAATTACGTTATATGGGCACCATATATGGAGACCCTACTAAAAATAAATGGGCTCCTAGAGTATACTAAGACTGCTATTCCATATCCAAAGGATGACCAGGTGAAGTTTGTCATTGATGGAAATAAATATGAGGCTGTTGGGGTCATTACAACTTAGGTTTCTTGGAAGATTCACTTTCATACAAGTGAGATTGATTGTCCTCATGAATTCTGGAAGAAGTTGAAGTATTTTTTTTATAAAGTCGACGAGATTCAAGTTCTACAATTAGAGAAATAGTTGATCTCTATTGATTCCCATTCCTTCGAAAGGATTGAAGACTATTTGGCTCGTGTTAAAGAGCTGCAGTTGAAATTGGGAGAATGTGGGAAGAATTTTCAGAAGAAATATGGACAACTCGTTGAGTTGGTCTTGATGAATCTGAGAACAAATTTTGATGTGTTCCATTCCACATTCCATACAAACTCGTAGGAACGAAATAAATATGGTAAAGATTATATCTTTGATACCTTCCATGGATCACTAATTAGTGATCAACGCACGTTGCTTGATAAAGGGAAGCTTGATGGTAAACATCAGTCTTACTTTCTCAAGGGAAATGGAAAGTTGAATTATAAGATAAGAGGATGCTCTGATGTTCCTGTATGAAGACAAGAATGTCTCAACCAGAAGACTAGAGTGAAGACTAATGAATCAACATCTAGCTGGAATAATCAAAAGCATAAAATGTGTCTCTATTATGGAAAGGTTGGACATGTGGAGAAAATCTATTGGAAGAAGAGCTTCAAATTAGAAGAGAAGGTTAAGCAACTTAAAGGTGATATGCCAATTGAGTGTTGATTGACCAAAAACTTTACCTTCCAAGTTGGAACTTCTCAAGTGTTTCTTGCTCATACCTTGTAGAATAAATGTGTAGTTAACTCTGGGTGCACTCATCATATGGCCAAATATGCTTCTCTATTCTTCTTCTTGGATAAAGTTGTCGAGCGAAAGATTTATGTAGCTAATGATTTTGATCTCGACATTACTAGTTGTGGTGATGTTGTTGAGTCTCAAAATTGTGTCATTTTCATCCTCTTTTTCTTTCACCATTCCTCACATTCTATCAATTCATTTAACCATTCATTATACTCTTTTCATGAATACATTTGGGTTTCACCTTATTATTTTCCACTTTATTCATTTTAGTATTAAAAGAGAATTTATGATTCAATATTAGAAATCAATATATTTTTCATATATATCTCAAAGATTTGTGTGAGCTTTGTGATGTAGGGATATTTGAAGCTTTCAACCAAGGAGTATTCAAAATCTTCCCGGATGTTTTCTCCATCTTTTCAAAATTTGAAGGAGATAATTCAAGATAATTTCAAGGAGGAATAACATGAGAGGATTTGTGAGAGAAAAGTGGGATAAGTATTTCGTAATTATAGAAAATTGGTTGAGAGAAAATTGGAGAGGATTTGAAGGGATAAGTATTTTGTAATTATAGAAATTTGGTTGAGAGAAAAGTGGAATTGGTTGAGAGAAAAGTGGATTTGTAATTATGAGTTGCTTATCTTCTTTTCAAAGCACTCATGTATAAATAAGAGGGCTCTCTCCTCATTTGAGAGGAGGAGAGGAAGAGAGAAAAAAAAGAAAAATAAGAACATAGTCAGTCTTTACTCTTGAAGATAATGAGTTAGTCATGGATTTCATCATGTTGTAATAGGAGTTGATGTTTTAGAGTAAATATTTTGATTTCTCCATAATAGATTTGTTATTTTGAGTTGTTAATATAGATTTTATGTGAGCTCACATATGTTTGTCATTTGTCAATTGTTATTTATGTTATAGATGAAATTTCCTTTGTCTAATTTCATGCTTTCTCAATCAGGTTTAATTTATGCAATTTCACGCTTTCATTTATGTCATGCAATTCAATTTCATGCTTTCTCGATCTGGTGTAAGTTATGCAATTTCACACTTTTGTTTATTTCATACAATTCAATTCTATTCGTGTGTTTCTTTTTCAATCATTAGATTAGGTTAGCTTACTTTCACCTTGCATATATTTTGCTTTCACCTCGAAGCATACGAGCCTCGGGTTGACAATTTTATGTCAAATTTATTAGCATATAAATCGCTCGACATTTTGGCACCATTGCCGGGGAGGTGATAAAGGGATTAGAGATTAGGTAGGTAAGTTTCCTTTAATTACACAACAAGGGGGAGGATAAACTTTAAGATGAGACGTAAGAACCTGGGCATCCATTTTAATGGGTCTCTCCAAAGCCTTGTTGTTCCCTTTCTGCAAGAGTGTCTACTTTTTCTGCAAGTTTGCTTACTTTTCTTAGCTTTTTTACTTTTCTCAGTTTGTTTAATTTCCTGCAATTTACTTTCCCGCAAGCGTGCTTTCTTTCCTGCACAATGTGTTTACTTTCCCGCAATTTATTTCCCTGCCAGTGTGCTTATTTTACTGCAAGAGTGCTTTCTTTTATTTCTTTTATGCAAGTTTTATTTCCTTCATTATGAATTAGTTTCTGCTTTCATATGGGTTTGCTTTTGATTTTTTATTTGTTTATCTATGATTTTACACTACTTTTATACTAGTATTGTTTCATATGTCTCGTACTACTTTGTACCAATTTTTCATTTGTAGTATTTGATTTGAATACCAGTAAGATGATTTTAGAATGAATATAATGTTGGAACAACTCTCTCAGATCCTAGCAAAAACCGAGATCTCATCTTCTCAAGAAGATGACATCTTGACAACAATAAAAAACTTAGACTCCTCATGAAGCAAAAGAAGAACCGTCACTCGAATAATTATGTATATAAAATGAGGAACAACTATTGGAACATCAGATCGAGGAGGACAAACAAAAGAATGCAAGTAAGCTGAATCAGAACGGAAATCATGCATATGAAAGCCTCATTGAACAGTGGTTTCAAACGAGTATCAGGACAATTCAATGTTTTCTTCCTTAATTTTCTGTATCACATTTACCGCAATTGATTTCACACACTTCTATACATTTTAATTTTCAATTTTCGAAATTGCATGTGAATATATTCTTTGTCCTATTACGCGAATGGTTAAATTGGAAATTTGCTTACACATAATTAATTTCTAACTTCCAATTAACATAGAGTAGGAAGGATTCTATTTTCAGTTTTTTTGCGTTAAGTTTTGAATAAGTATGCTTTCCTTCGTTCTTTGTGCGATCTCGAGGATTAGAAAGTAGGATGTCTTTAACCTTTTCAGGAAAAACAACATGTAAAATTGCTCTAATTTTTTGACTTGGGATCCCCATTTGCTAAAAACTTTCATTTGAATTTTTCTTAAAATTTCCATTTTTTTTTAAAAGAGTGATACAAAAAAAAAAAAATAAAAACCAAAACAAAACTTAAAAAAAATAAAATAGTTGTGTTTTTATTTAATGTAAAATAAAAAAATTCACACTAAAACTGTCAAGCTTGCGATTGATTGAATTGTGCAAGGCCTTTGTTTCTCGATTGAAGTTTCACTGCCCACGTGGAAACCTGCAAAACAATAAAACCATTAAAACATGAAGCTGTGGATTATTTTGTCCAGTTAAAAAGTTCCCATTCATTTGCATCCTCATCTCTATGGTCAGGCAAGCTCTTCGGTAGAATGGATGTCCATTGGTTTACTGATCACCTTCAATGCAGCTCCACCTGCAATCAAAACACACCACCAACCCGACACTTCATCCTCCTCGCTAGCTGATTTATCGAATTACCCTTTCAAAGCTTCTCAGCTGCTTGTCCTCTTTCCATTCTGAGCTTTACAAAGCAAAGTGCCTTTCGTATTATCGCTCGGTGCACAACCGTATCCAGATTCCTCTGCATATCTAACCGATTTATGTGAATCTCGCGGATTGGAAGTGATAGAAGTAACTTAAAATAGACCGTTCCAACCATCTAGCCAGCGCGGGGAAGGGTCTGTTTGTTGTGACTAGACCCGAAACGGTAAGAATTAATTGAACAAACGAAGATCTCGACGATGATTCTTCGTCGTATCGACTTACTCCCTTCGCGACGGTTTTTGACTGTTGCAAATCCTCACGTGATATTCCTTTCCTACTTCGCCATGGCCGACATATCTGTCCAGATCTTACACAAAATCGTTGGATCAGAATGAAACTGCTTCATGAGCCCACCCGAGCACATGTACAAAGCAAATCTCTTAGGTTTCACGATCAAATGATGCTGGTCTCACTGCTATTTCCATACCCCATCATTTATTTTCATAGCACTGTCGACAACAATTAAGGCCATATTTCCTGATCAAGCCATGCAAGTTCCCGCACACCTGACAGATGCGTGATCCAGACCAATAGCTCTTAGGGTGAGAATTCCACACTGAAGAGTGACCCATCCTCGACACAAGCACACCAGAATCGACAACGCCACCTCTGTGATTACAAATATTGAATCTAATAATGGCCGATTAAACAAAATTAGGTCACATTGAGCGGTTTATTTATCGTCTTTTGCATTGCATGGTGTTGTCAACATGATATTCTATCCCTTATATGCTCCAAAAAAATCTGTGCGTTCAAATTCATAAACCACCTGCGGTGCAATGGAGATAACTGATATCATCCACCGACATTCATCGCCAGAGTTATGATTGTGTTCAAGGAATCCAAACCACAATTCATAGCCATCATTCACCGCCTCTTACTCATATCCATTTGAAAAGAGTTTGTGCTCTCCCTTTTGGGGTCTGGGGTCGAGTACTTCGACCCCCTTTCAATCGAGCTGGACCTATTTCATGGATTTCTAATGAGTGATTACTACAAACATAATATTCCAAAACGACGCGTATTCTCCAAATTTGGTCAATAAATATACTCAAACTGTAGCACTCAGAATCGCAGGAGCAAATGTTTTTACACAGTCCCGAACATCTATGATACACCCGGTTTGCATGGAAATTAAATTTACATGGCTACAAATTTTATGGCACAACAATATCCACCAGCCCCATCGCCTTTTCAACCGCCATGGCCTTTAACTAATGCTCCGCTGCTAGGTATAGCATCTCCGCCGGGGCAATATTCCTTTACCAGTGGTAATCCACAGGTTCCACAACTCGGCCCTGCTATGCCAACTACAGTCGACAGTCAACAGATTATTCCGAATAGATCTGTTCTAAATGTTCCTGGACATATTGCCCAATTGTGAATTCAGGCCGCATAATTCTGTTGTATAAGGGGTGTTCTATTTATCCGAACAAGGCTCTCTTAATTCTTTCCTTGTAATGTTATGATGATGATGGAACCTTGCTGTTTTTGTCGGTTTAAAGTTTATTTTGCTAATGTATTTTGAATGCAGGTAAAGAGACAATAAAAGCCAAACAATGCTATGTATTGATTAAAATTTAAAAGACTGGAAGCTATCTCCATCCTTGGGTTGCTGGATTACGAACTAGTGGCAAAATATTTGGGAGTCTTTTTCCCATGGGGATTGGATATTAGTAATCTGGTAAAAAAACCCAAGTTGTCATTCCTTTACATTTGTATTGGCACTACTGTTTTTATTTGGATAACATCAGAAGATATTAGATTTTATGGTGGATATATTGATGATTTTAGAACAACTAAAAATCAAAAAATAAAGAAAACAATTAAAAAATGATAAAACTTAAAAAAAAATAAAAAAATAAAAACTTTAGGTTATATATATAAAAAAAAAAGAAGATAATAATAATAATTTTTTTTTTTTTTTTTGCAAATGAATATGAATATTATGAATATCATTCCCGAAAACAATATGAATATCATTCTTTCATTTATTATGCTTTTATTGTTTTTTTTGAAGTCACTTAAATAGGTAAATAATGTATTTCATTTTTTTTGAAATTGGTTTGCTAGCACTCTTTTTTGCATTATGTTTTTCAATGATCTTGAAATATTTATTGCAGGATTAGTGCTAACCTTTTACAGGTTTAAAAATTATCAACTCTCATGCAGAGGTGATTTTCAAGGATCACCAATATTTTCAGAAGACATGCCTCATTAAAAGTTTGAAGGAGCTCAATTTTTCATCACACATATCATGTTTCAGAAAACCAATTACGCCATGACATGATCACTTACCCTTCTCCTTCCAATATTATTCATACTCCATGTATTGAAGTCCACCTTTCATTGCCTTATCCATCATGACTTCACACATGCCTACCTTTCTGAGTCGCATATAGTTTTCCCCATTTTCAGTTGACATTTCTTCTTTATAAATAAAACCATCCAACTCCCTTTCCATGACTACATTGACTTGTTTTCCTTGCTATAAAAACTATTTGACTGTGATATCTTTCATCTATAGTCCTACCCATCATCTTGTACAACTCACGTTGACTAATGTGGGATTCCTTAAGGCCCACCTTTCAACAAGTCTTGCCCCATCGACCTCAACACCTTATCTGGGATAGAGACTAGAGTCCTTGAGTACTTTGAGGCTTGCATGCCTTAATGACAAGTTCTCTTGCTAACAATCATGGGAATACATCAATGTCCCTTGATCGTCAGATCTTGCAAGTGGCTCGACATCGAGTCATTTATTCACACTTCGCAAGATGTGCTTAGGTACCTTGGAACTCATTGACATCAATGGTGAGATTGCCTCACATTGGTTAACGACATCCATCAATGGACGGTAATCCAATGACTTCTTTTCATGATCGACGTCGACACATTTATTCATATGATTAGAATTGTACCATCGAGTTTTGTAGCAGGTGAAGACTATATATATTTTTCATGACTCCATCAACAGTTGTAGTAGTACTTTTCCAGCCATATGAAAGTACCACAGTTTCACTTTCAGCCTTCATCTTTTGATTCATACAACCAATCAACAGTTTAGATTCCTTCACTTCACATTCCATGAGCCACAATCACATTTTGCATGATCCAAAAAAAACTACATTCCTATTGCATAGTTCATCTACTTTTTGGGTAAGTGGAGGTATATTGTTTTCTAAACTTTAATCATGCAATTCCTTACATGCTAGAATGAATGCATTGGAAAATTCCCTCACCATGTTTCGTTTCCTTTTTCCTTTTCGTACACATAACACATCTTCAGTTGGGGGGGTGAGCAGGTGATCAGGGGATCAAATTTTGCTCAATTTTCAAAGTGCTCGGAATGCGACGAAAACAGTGCCATTGCGTCCGTCTCATCTTCCTGATTCCGACGGTATATTTAATTTCGCAAACAGAGTCCGTATGGAGGAGATATCGTGATCTGTCCGCCAAGCCAAACAGACAAAAAATTGTGATGTTGACTGTACCTGTCCGTACAGTCCGTATGGCCACGTGGCAGGGCCGTACCATCATGATGATGTGGCAGAAGGAATACGTGGCGCATTTTTATTGGACGATTATCGACGAATACGGTGTTGAGACGTGTCCGATTCATGGCAAATAATAAGGAGACACGTGGCCCAATGCATGGGTGCCACGTGTCCCCCATTTGTTTAGTTCATGTTGATATATAAAATGTAAACGGGAGTCCACGGGGTTCGACCCCGGGACCTCCCCCCCATATATAAACCTTATTGTAACCGTCCGACCAATACTCCAAAGCTTGTGACTTGATATGTAACCCAACACATTTCTTATAAAGTCATTTCAATATGTAAAAGGGCGGGGGTCGAGCCGGGGCTTAGCCCCGGCCCGTAGTCATATGAAACGATATGTGACTATGTCGCAAGGACCCACGAGTGGCGTGAAATATATACCAAAGTTTTTATTGCATTGTATTCATATATGTATGTCGTTGTATATTATAGCGCGGGTTTGATAACCCGTGGTTATATTATATGTGTTTGACCATATTGCAATGTGTACACGCGGTTGTACTTTGCGCGGGAGTTACAATTGGTTGCACAGTTTTAAACGGTTCAACCACTTTTTCGCCGCGCCCAAGGTCCTATGAGCCATATGACCAAGTGCCGAGGTGGTTAGGGGCTGGAGGCGCCCTAACCGTCCTACGGTTTGCACCGTTGGCGCGGTTGCGCCCGGTGCCAAGTTTTTACACTTAAATGAGCGTGTGAGCCAGGTTTGAAGCACAAGGGTGCGATTTGTAGAACCAGAGACAACAAAGTTGAAGGGGAAGACTTCAAGGAGGCTATCTTCTTCATTTTTCGACCGATTGAGGTGCCGAAAGAGCCTAGACAGGGGTTTTGGGACGCTGCGGAGCCATTGGAGCAGTCGGTTTGTCATTTTGAGCATTGTAAGGCATGTTTTTGAGCACTTTGAGAAATTTAATAATAATGATCCATTGGAAGCTGGACCAGGAGATGTAGCCCGGAGTGGGGTGAACTCCTTTATCAAGTTGTTGTGTTTATGTGTTGATGTTCAATGTTTTATGCTGCTGTCTATGTGTATATTTACATAAGTAATCCTTTATTATGTGTTGCAAATTGATCCGGTTGCTTTAAAACACATAACATTTCACTTGCAATAATTATTCAAGTTTTTCAAGTCTTCTTCATTTTTAGATC
>JZKD02S0338861.1:46029-80020 GCA_000966675.3 Picea glauca | reverse complement strand
ACTTTTAACTTCTTGACTTCCCCCCCCCCTTCAGTGTGAGACTATGACCTAGTGGGGGTGCCCAGGCCACTGAGTCTCCTCATTACCTCTCTAAGAGGTGGGGGACATTACAATCAGTCTCTTGAACCCTCTACCTGTTATGCCAGTTCAACCCTCTACCTTATAGCCTTTTCTCTTAGCTACAAACTGTGCGATAATAGTCTCCACTGGCGGTAGGATTGTACAATGGAGTACATTTATTTGTCATAAGTAGGGTACTTATGAATGACATCTGATAGTGTCTCACTATGATAGGCCACAAGGTGGTCGTGCTGAGTGAGAATTGTGCCCACAACATAGTCTAAAGCATATGTCTCAATCTCAAAGGGTTGTTGCAGGTTGGGTAATAAAAGCACTAGGGATGAGCACAAACGTTGTTTCAAATCATCAAACTATCACTATTGGGACAGGCCCCACACTAAATTTGCCTTACCACCACCCCTGGTTACTTGGTTGAGGGCCCATGCAATATGGGAGAATTTCAACATGAACCTGCAATAGAAATTGGCAAGGCCTAAGAAGCTCCGAATCTCAGTGAGCATGGTTAGGTATGGCCAGTCATAAATGAACTGGATCTTGTCTGGATCTACATGCACACCAACTTATCAACAATGTGTCCTAGGTATTGGACCCTATCCATGTTGAAGGATCATTTTTCCAAGTTTGCATATAGCTTGTGCTGCCAGAGAGTGTGTAGAACCTACTGAATATTTTGCAAGTGTTCCACCCAAGTCTTGATGTAGATGAGGATGTCATCCAGATACACCACTACAAAATAATTGGTGAAAGGCCGCAAGATATCTTACATCATCCTCATGAAAGAAGTTGGTGCATTTTTCAAACCAAAGGGCGTGACCAACCATTCAAAAATACCTTCTTTTGACTTGAAGGCAATATTCCACACATATGTATGCTCTATTGGGACCTGATAGTAGCCAGAGTTCAGATCAATGTTACTAAAGTATTTGTCCCCCTTGAGTTGATCAAGGAGATCATCGATTCGGGGAATCAGGTATATGTTCCTAACTATGATTTTATTTAGGGCCTGGTAATTAATACAGAGTCACTAGGTCCCGTCTTTCTTCTACACAAGAACAATTGGGATTCCACAAGGTGATGAGATGAGTCAGATGTGCCCCTTGTGGAGAAGTTCTTGGATTTGATGCTTGATCTCCTCATTTTCTAATAGAGAGCATCGATAGACTGGCCCATTGGATAGCGGTGCACCGGGGGTCAGATCGATGGATGATTGACCTTACAGTGCATAGGTACCCAGTAGGTGAGAAAAATATGTCTTTGTATTCTTGCACGACCTTATCCACTTGCTTATGATGCATGGAGAGGTCATCCACGAAGGCCATGGATGAGGCTACTATATTTTTCTCACTCTGAGAGAGAATCATGAATAAGACAAAATTCCTAGTTTGAGAGATGAACTTCCTGCATTTCTTGGAAGAGATCAAGGAAATGGAACTAGGTGGGACTACCTCAGGTATCATGTACAATTTCCTATCCAAATTAATAATAACACTATGAGGCCTAGAATCGTATACAACATGATGTTTCCATAAATAAGGTTGGCCCAAAAGGACATCACAAAATTCAAGGGGAGAAACATCACACAATACCTCATCTGTGAAGGGCTTCATGCCATAGGACATACAACATTGTTGGATGATGCAAAGATCACTTCCTTGGTAGAGCCATCTGATGGTGTAGGGTTGCGGGTGCGACATTGTTGGTAGGGATAGTTTCTTGATGATCTCCATTGAGATGAGGTTCTTCTGGATACCGCTATCAATGATGAATTGCAGCGGGGTGCCTTTCACCCACATATGTGAATGAAAGAGGTGCTCGCCTTCCTTTGGCTCATCAGGTTCACCAGGATGGATATTGGTGGTAGAAACGGTGGCACTAGGTTCTGTGTCAATAATATGTATCCCCTTTTTTGGTTATGACTCAGAGTTGGAACCCTCATCTAATTCATAGGATTTCATTTCATCCACCAATGACTTCTTTGAGTGACAATCAGTAGTGTTATGCGAGGGGCTCTTATGGAAGTTGCACCACTTCCCGATATATTTCTTCATCTTTCCATTGTCTTTCTTTGTTTGAGGCTTAGAATGATTGTCCTAAGGCTGTCCATATTTTCTCTACCCTTTGTTCTATGGGTTGGGGATTCTCTTTCCCCTCTTCTATTGTGAGGGGTTCCCAGACCCAAACTTCCTCGTTTTTTGTTTAAGATTCTCCTCGATTTTGCAACATATCGATAGGTCGCACCCAAGGCCAAGATGTCCAGAAACTCTATTTATTCCTGTATGTATTTATGTAGACCACTGCGATACTTGATCACCATATGTCGCTTAAAATATTTGATACCCATCTTGGTGCACAAGGTATGGAAGACATGTGGTAACTGTTGCGTTGCTTGGTCCCATTCCTTCCGCAGTGTGGTCCATCTTGTATAGAGGTCGTCATAAATTATGACAGGGTAGTATTTTTCCTTAATGGAATCCATGAAGGACTCCCAGGTGAGTGCGACTATAAATAATGAGGGTTCCTGTATTTCCTTTTTCTCACATAAATTCTCCCACCAATCTTTGACACAAGGGGAGACTTTGAGGAGCGCAAAAGTAATATTTTCTCTATTCTAAAAGTTATGGAGAGAAAAATACCCTTCTAGCAGATTCAACCATTTTTCTATGGAATTTGCATCTATATGACCTTAAAATATAGTAATATCAAAGTTTATTTGTACCTTGAAGGGGGAAATGCCTCCGCTCGAGGAAGATCTGTCGCCTGTTGGTAGTCGTCGAAGGATTTGTGCAAAACTATCCATCATCTTGTTCCTCTGTTGTGTGAGGGATTCCTTAATAAATAATAAGAAAGGATCTTCTATCCCATATTCTTTATTTTCTCCCAGAATGGAAGGTCACTTGGGCATGTGAGATCCTTTGTCCTCAAGAGAAACAATCTCGAGACCCAACTCTTTGTACCCTGACCTCATCGAGGACATGCATTAAGAACGACAAGGAGTAGACCGCTCTGATACCACTGATCCATATTTTATGAGTAGAACGAAATGAATACATATCTATATTATTAACATAGAGATTCAATGAACAATAAAAAAGATACAATAAAACTTGGCTTTTATTAATAAATAAATAATTTGAAACTATAAAATGTAGATTGGAACAAGCTTACTAGAATGGTGGCAGCTTATCTCTAAGAAGAGATGTGACGACTGCGCTCATTTGTAAGAAGATGAGTACAATGAGGCTCCCAAATAATTTTTACATCAAACACGAATGCCAAAACCCTAGACATCCAAAAACCTAACCCTAGGAGATGAAGTGCCAAAAGTCACGTGGGCCCCGTTGGGGTAAGTTGGTACATCAATTTCCCGGGGTCATAACTTTTGCATACAAAATTTGTTTGGGGAATTTGATACCTCATCAGAAAGGTCTATCCGATAAGTAGAACTTCCACTAAGGGTTAGGGTATGCTAAGGAAATCCATTGACTCCCAAAAGTCCAAAAAACCATCTTTTAGGGGCTCAAAACAACCCAAGAATTTTGGGACTCGAAAATCTAGAAAACAATGACAAGATGAAAACTGCCACTACCAAGATGAAAGTTGTATGTGATCCAACTGGAAGAGGTGGGTGGCCACTGATATCCACTTGGATAATGGTACCATTTGTGAATATTTGTGGCAAGGCAGTGTCCATTAGGACTGTCTCATTATTTCTGGCCTCCTCATCCTTCTTCCTCTGTTCTTCTTCTGTTGCTTTATTAGAAGCTTTTTTGGCTGCATTTTCCACTTCCTCTATTGTTGCTGCTGCTTATGCTGTCACTTTTTAAGCTGCTTCTTTTTGTTCATCTTCCTTCTAGGCAACTACCTTACTTCTACCTTTTTTATAGCTACTTCTGTTACATCGGCTTTGGCCTTGGCTTTAGCTTCTTCAACAATTTTCCTTTTCTTCTCGACAACATCGTTCTTATTCTTCTACACTTTCTCTTTATTCCTCCTATTTTTGTCTGCTATTGTCTCTTCTTCTTCTGCAAGTATTGATTACACAGATGTAGTAGTAGAAAATTTTCTTTCTATTGTTTCTTTCTCTGCTTTCTTTATAGCTTCTTCCCATGCCTTTTCCTCATCTACAATTCTCACTAAGGGTCTACCTCATCTTTTGAATATGACATCGTCATAAGTTCTTATGTTGCAGTGTACTTATTCTTCTTCTCAGACCTCTCACGTGTATTCCCAAGGCACGTCAAGCTTTTTGAAATGATATTTGATGACCTTTTATAGGTCATGCCTCCTAAACCTCTCTTCTCCAAAGTGGTATGTTAGCAGGATATCTACCTCCTCTTTGGATTGCTTGGTTGTTGAGAAGGAGTTAGCACCAATGTATAATGGGATTGGTGGGCATATTTCCTTCTTGTCTTGATAGAGCACCCCCCCAAATCTGTTGATAATTGTTTGATAAACCACCTCTTGGAGTACTAATTTGTCTGGTACAAATATAGAAAGAAGATGGGGTGCTTTCATAGCACCATATACCTTGATATAAGTGCCATGCTCTAGTAGGTACCAATCTACAATCCTCTTAATGACAACTGTTTCTTTTTTAGTCATACATGGGGAAGGTGTGCAAAAGATAAACTCATATAATGGAGCCAAGAATACCCCTCAGATCTTTTGGTACTCTACTCTATACTTGTTCTACCAAATCACTTTGCAGTATATATGGATGGATGAATCTATTGAATTCCAGGCCCAACCCATTCTCGGGTATTGGTGGGCCATGAAAATGATTTCTATGAGGTATGAAAACATGTGGAAACTCAGGAAAGTTATGGGTTGGGCTTCCACAACTACAGTGATGACCTCGACCAGGGTCGCTAATAGGATGTCCTCCCAGTTGAATGACGATCCTTTGTTTATGCAGTAGTAGATTAATGGCATGTACAATAAGGGAAATGTGGAGGCATATTTCTCCCTATACAACCTCCACAACATGGCTACTATGTATTGATAAGGTCTTCTCATTGTGGTCATGGGATATCTATCGGTGGGTCTGATTTTGAATTGTTTATCTGGCATAGATCCTTAGTTTTATGCTTGAACTCATCGAGAAGTTCGTTATCTAGCCTTTTGGTACCCTTCTCTAGATGGTATCATTTGGATAGGTCTTTGGGATGGAATTATGCTACGAGTTCTCCCTTAGCATTGCAGATACACCTATTCCCAAATCCACGTGTTTTAATATCCAAGGGATGGTATTAGTGCAAGGGAACACATTAGCATAGGTTTCTACTCTAAATATATGAAACTTCTTGATGTTCTTGAAAACTTTAAGCTCATACTGTTCCTTATCATGAGTAGAAAATTTTTGTTTCTTAAAAAATTGATACATGTTTCCCCATATAAGAACATATTCCCCCTTTTCTAGGAATCTGGAGGTGTCATTGTACATTTCCATGGAAATTTTTGGCTCATCTTCAATCTGTTAACCACTTTCGGAGGCTTTGGTGGCTAGCACTTTGATGGTTTATTTCTTCCTCAAATACATATCTAAATTTGCAAAAAAAATGATATTAGTGCAACATAAAACCATATGCGAAATAGACATAGTTTGATTAATAATTGCTTAAGCATATAGATAAGCCTATCTAATTAGCAAAGTAAAATACCCGAGGATTCACTTGTATTGATGTTAGTTGGGAGGTCATCATCCGACGTTGAGAGTATAACAACAATAACGATGAGCATTCAAATCTTAATGGAAAAGGAAGGAGCCAACTCCTGGTTAAAAAAAAAGGCCCAATGCTCAAAACTAGAGCAGTTCGTACTAACTGCTCTGATGGAAATTGGATGAGATGATGTTAACTATGTCAATGAGTTGATATGAAAATCAAAGGAGTTGGAAAAAATATATCCAATGAACACTGGGAGAGTTAATGAAAAGGTTTCTGATGGCCCCTTAAGTGTATCAGAAGAGTTTGCATGAAATGTGTCGATAGTTCTATATGTAAATCAAATAATTAAGGTGAAAAGTGCCAATGAACTTTGGTAAAGTTGGTGGGAAGGATTTTGATGGGACCGAATAAGTTCATGCAAATGGATCTGGTGTACACAGGGATAATTCATGTGAATTATTCTGATGAGACCGAAGAATTTTATATGAAAGTCTCTGAAAATAGTGAAATTCGTGTAAAGCATGCAAGTGCTTAAGTATGGAAACTGGCCATATTTGCGCTAACTCCTACGGTGAGAACCGAAGGAGTGTAGATTAAATTCTCCATGGGAGATTGCGACTTTCATGTGAAATACATTGGTTAAAACCGACAGACTTTGTAGAAACAACTCTGGTTCATCGAATTTGGTTAAGTGTTCGACTGTGGTCCTCAACTTGATTTTTGGATCCAAGTGCTGAGATGATAACCTTGTGTCTTAGAAACATTGTATTGGAGGTCAAATGCATGAGGAGAATACCTTTTAAAGGTGAGGGATAATGTGAATTTAAATTTTGAGATGGTAGTAGCTAAGAGTTATGCTAGTAGGGGATTGGTTGAGGATCGTTATCGACACAATAAAAACCTAGGTAGCTCCGGGGAGAACAACCATTGGGGAAGAGACCACGTTGGTTCCATGAGTTTTGGATAGTGGAGAATGAAAAAGGTAGAAAAATATGGGAAGGGATTGCTAGATGGGATAACAAGGCACAATTAATATGAGAAGGAAACCAACACTACGAAAAACCCTAACCCTAGTAGTATAAACCAACGAAACAAAAGTGCATAGGAAATTTTAGGGATTACTTAGAGGTACGTCACGTGTGAGGTGATAGGAGGTTGAGGGTGAATTTTTTTTGGTCTCGCTACTTTGTTGCTCGACCCTCCCATATTTTCTTAGATGTTCAGTGACAGTGGTAAGGAAAACAAGGGGAAAGCAGTCCTTTTATAGGAGTTTTGGGCATAATAAATGTGAAATGACATTTGGGGAACCAACCGAAAAATTTGGAGAAAATTCCTCCGGTATGCAACATAGGACTTTGTGGGAAAAGCCCCGATGTATACCAGATGAATTGGCATGAAGGATTTCGATGCTCATCGGAGGATAAGGCAACAAATCCTCTGATTTGACCGAAGAAGTTTATACGAACTCCTTTGGTGTACATAGAAGGAGTTGACATAAAGTCACATGATGAAAAAAAGGTTCTTTGAAGAACATTTCACAAAGTTAGATGACGGTTACCAGATATTTTGGAGAGAAGTCCTCCACTGTACACTAGAGGAGTTTGAGGTAAATCTTCTAGTGCACACCGGAGGATTTTATACTAACTCGTTCGAAAACCAAAGAATCAACTTAAGACTTTCTTAAGTGCCCAAATTTGAAAGCTACAAATTTGGCCGAAATGTGAAGCTTGAAGTAGCATGCTTAGAGTGGGAGGACAAATCATGAAGAAGATAAAAATAGAGAAGTTTTCAAAGGAGAAAATAAGGGGGCTCAATTTTCTTGGAGAGGATTTGCAAGTAAATTACAAGAAAATGGAGGGTTGTTTGTGTCTGATACAAAAAATGGTGACACACCGGGAAAACCCATAGATCTATGTAAAGTACCAATTCAAACACAAACCTTGGAGGGAGGGAGCGTTATAGTGCAAGACCCAGGATATAAAGAATAGGTCCCATGGTCTTGTCAGAATGCATATTTTGATGAGACAAAGCATGTAAGATAATAAGAAGTTAAAACCATGTGTAGAACATATTTGATCATTAAAACCAACCTTTTTATATGGAAATGAATTCAAAGAGGAAAACAAAGTACTACAGGGAACTAATACATTAGGAATGCTGAAAATACAAGTTGTTTGTGCATTTCTCTAGTGTTGCTCCACTTCCAGTGAGCGTCCATAGCCTCGATGGAGTCACCTCGGTGTCACAAACCTTTCTCCACTTCCAATGAGAATCCATCGCCCCGACGAAGATACTTTCATGTCCCACTTGATCCAGAATTCCTTTCCCCAATCCTTTACCTATTGAAATTTAATTATCTTATGCTTAGAGAGAGGTGTATGGGATGACACCTGTGATGGTGAGAATTTCTATCTTGATTATTAATGATATAAATCCTTGAATAAAATTATCTGGACTACTACGAATTCCCTTTCCCAAACCATTTCTTCTTATTCCAGTAAAAATACAAAAAATCTGTTCTTGGACTAGGCCCCTTACTCCTTCCTTGGATTCATTTTAGATGCTCAATGCTTGTGTGCAGATGAACTATGTTTCGCTACTAGATTTGTATTGAAGGGATGCACCATGATGTTATACGGTTAGGGATGAGGCTTATGTCCAAAATATATATGACAAATTTCTAGGTTGTTGACACCAAATGTGTTTCACTTCCAAGATATATCCAGGCCCAAGCCATCCAACACTTGAGAAGTTCACAGTGACAGTCTTTAAGAGAAAGAAATAAAGAATCAAAATAAAACAAATTGTAAAGTATCAAATAAAATGAGTAATATCATGCAAACAAAAATAAAAGAAAAATTGAGCATAAAAGTAAAAAAACTAAAGAAAACTGTTTATTTATATACAAGGAGGGAGCTGCCACAAGGGCTAGTTGACATAATGTTTCTGGATTTGGCCATTAACTTGGAGGATATCAACATCCTCTTCAATATTTTTCAAATGATATGTTCCTTGACCAATATTTTCTCTGATTACAAATAGACCTAGCCATAATTGTTGAAACTTTGAGTGTTCACCTCTATCTTCATGTGGATTATCCCATTTGAGAACCATATCGCCGACTTGAAATTCTTTCTCACCAACAAAATTCTTATCAAACCAAGATTTAATGGTTTGTTGGTGAGCTTCAAACTTTTTCTTTTCTTTGGCGTGATTATCCTCTAGATTCAATAAAGTGTCGATGTGCCTTTTGACGATAGGACATTCTCTCACGTGACATTGTTGGGTGATTTGTAGGGAAGGAAGGTAAACATTTGAAGGAAGAATGGCTTCTTTCTCATATACAAGAAAATAATTGGATGTCTCTATTGAAGCCTTGGGGGTGACGTGGCCAACCCATAGGGTATTGGGTAGAGCCTTATGCCATTTTATCTATTGATCAACTATATTTCATTTCAGAATTCAGATTAGGTTCTTGTTTGTGGCTTCGGAAAAACCATTTCCCTAATGGTAATAGTTGGCAGTGTACTTAACGATGATTCCATTTTATAAAGAAAACTGAGTCAAATTAAGGGACGAGAAATATGTTTCATTATCAAACACCAGGGAGTTAGGAATTCCAAATCTAGTTATGATACATTGTTTAAGAAAATTCATCACTACTTCATCACTTACCTTGGTTAGTGGTATTTCTTCAGCCCAATGTGTAAAGTCATCAATAGTGGTTAGGATATACCTGTGTTTCTTGGAGGAATGGGTGTTGATTTCACCAATGATGTCTAGTCTCCATTGTTTGAATGGTTCTTCAACAACAATAGGATGCAGTGGGACAAAAACTTTGTACTCTCTTCAAGTAGATTTCTGGCAAGTTTCTCAACTGTGCGAGTAAGCATGGGATTCCTTGAATAAGGTTGGCTAATAATATCCAAATCTGAGTATTTTATGGGATTTTGTATCTCCTGAGAAATTCCCCCCTTTCAGTCCATCATGTAGGTATTGAATAACTTTATCATCATATTTCCTTTCAAGGCAATAAAGAAGTACTATGTTGTAGTTTCTTCTGAAAAAGACGCCACGAACCAACTGATATTGCGTAGATGTCAGACTTAGTGCTCATTTTTCTTGGCATTGAGATGGTAAGGGGTTGTACCATACTGAATATAATACTTGATATCATTATAATATTAATTCTCAATAGTTGGGACGTAAATAACTTGTTGTGCAGAGAGGTTTGGTTTTTCTTGCCATCCGTCATCTTCTTTCTTTTCATCATCTATGGTATCGGTTGCTAGCTTACAAAGACCTTGACCCTTGATGATGTTTTCCAGTTTGAATTCCAAGTCATACTCTTGTGAGGAGGTCATCCAATTATCTTTTCTCTCGCTTAGTTCTCTTTGCATAAAGAGGGTTTTGACCTCCAGGTGAGGCACAATCACTTTAGTATGATTTTTCAAGATATATGGTATGAATTGTTCGATGGCTTTATGGACAATAAAATATCGCTTATCCACCAAAGAGTTTTGAGTTCAACACCTTGTAACCCAGTGCTCATATATTCAATGGGGCATTCATTCCCTTGCTCATCTTTCTGTGTGAGAATTGTTTCAAGGGAATAATCAGATGCAAAGGTGTTCAACAAAAAGTCCTTGGTGAAATCTGGACTTTGTAAGGATGGTGTAGCTACTATAGCATATTTGATGTTCTCAAAGGACTCCTTGTCAATGGACATCCATTTTAATTGAACAACTTTCTTTATCATATGTTGAAGATGTTTTACTTTTTTGGCGAAGTCTGGGATGAATCTCCTCATGAAATTAATCTTTCCGAAAAAGGACTACATGGACTTTTTTCTGTGTGGTGTCTGGATTTGCAAAATAACTTTCATCCTTTCTGGGTCCAATGTGATTCCATCTTTGGAAATAACATGCCTCAATAGAATACCTTCTAAAATGACAAAAATAGTCTTCTTGGGATTTAAAGAGATGCCATACCTTTTGGATCGTTCAAATATTTGTTTAAGGTGATTTGGGTGATCTACTCTTTTCTTTGAGTAGACAGTGACATCGTCAATATAGGCCACCACACTCTGACTGATTAAACCTTTTAAAGCGATATCCATATCCATTTGAAATGTGGTACAAAAATTTATTAAACCAAAGGGAATCCTTCTATATGCATACATTCCCCATTTTGTTCTGAATGAGGTTTTTGATTGGTCTGGTTATGACATGAGAACCTGGTTGTATTTCAAAAATCCATCCAATAAAGAGAACATTTCAGAGCTAGAGACAAGTTGCAATATTTTTTCCATGGGGGGGAATGGGTAGTTGTCTTTGTCAGAAGCCCGATTTAGATTCCAAAAATCTATGCATATCCTTATTTCTTGTGACTTATTTCTAATAGGCACCATGTTAGACACCCAGGTTGAATGACAGACCTTAAAAATGATCTAGGTGTCTATTATTTTCTTCAACTCTTTCCGGATGAGTGGTTCAAGGGTTGTATGTATTTTACTTAGATTTTGATGGAACGTGTTATCACTCCAGGAAACTCTCCTAGGCTGTATCTCAGAGATGCATGGTAACTTAACCTTTTTGTAACTATTTTTTCAATAATGGGCGTGGGTTTGGATCAAGATGAATATCTTAATCACTGGATTGTATCTTCAATAAAGTCTAGCTATATTCATGAAATACAAGCCCTTCAGGAGCTATTATCAGATAAGTTTGTAAATCAAATAGATAAGAAAGCCAATCAGTTAACTAGAACATACATAGGAAATATATATGATGGGTCAACAAACTAGCCAAGGATGCTTATGATTCATGCTTAATAGTCAAAAGTAAGATGACGGTTACCATGGGACCATTAAACATAGACAAAATAATGATTTCAACTCATATGCATAGAAAAAGATGAAGGAGAGTATGACAATAGTAAATTAAAGAAGCTTGCAGGCTTAATATATTAAAGAAAGTGTCTTTTTACAATAACAATGGATTATAGAACTCAAAATAGAACCCCTAGATCTCTTGCTTCTATGAGCTTAAATAGTGTTTTCAACATGATTATCAGATCCTAAAGAAAAGGATCGAATATCTACAAGATTTCTAAATCAAAACAAAATCAATGACTAAGGAAATATATCCTATTTATTAGGGATTCAATCCCAATATCCAACTATGATCTTCAACAGCTTTGGGAGTCTTCTTAGATAATAATAATGTTTTCTAAAACCTTATCTAGCACTTGGATGGTGACTTGTTCCTTTTCTAATTAGAAAGACTCCTACTTTAACTTTTCTTCTTTGAAAACAGAAAATGCCTTGTTGGCAGTGCAATACACTGTGAAAGTGTGCCCAACGCTGCCAACTTCTTGTAGCTTCACTTCTTTGATAGTTTTGCTAAAAACTCTTCAAATATAAGTATGAACATTGATCAATATTTTCTCCAACTGATAGCAGACTCCTGTAGACTTGAAGAATTTATCCTTTATATTTGAATAATGTTGCATCACCATGTTTAGTAAACCATAGTAACTTTGTAATCTTCTATCTGCAAAAGTTTGCAAAAACCCTAGAGCCAAAAACATAATCTCCCTGCCTGTATATTATCAATATATTCAATCTTCATTGTCTTAAGTGATCCTTTCAGTTCCTTGTTGGCAGATTTCATGACTACCATCGTATTTTGGGCATCCTTGATGCCCTCTGTGGCAAAGGAAACTTGATCGAGATTGAATGTTTGATTGTAAATCATTTCCCTTTGTCCCTCATACATCCTCTTTTGCTTAAGTATTTTCACAGCCCCCTTGTCCACTGTATGCAGTTTGCCTAACCATTGCATCTTCATAAAGACCATCCAATGTGAGCTTGTCAAAGCCACCAACCAATTTACTATCAATATGACTAGAACTATTATTGGTGGGTGTAGTGACAAGGGACAATAACCACTCAACACCATCAAGTTCCATGCCTGGCATTCCATAAAAACATGAGATGTTTGAGCACCAGATGTAATAATAGCTAAAGCCAAGGCATTTCTTTCTTCGAATGCTGAGGGATCAGGATTCACCTCAGTTAGACCCAACAAATCAACATTGTCTGCAGAAGGTATCGATACAATAATAGTTTCATAAATAGGAGATTCAATTTCTGGAGCTTCCTTTTCCTCTTCTTTTTGGTCTTGGAGAAGCTTCTTCAGGTCTATAGGTCAAAAGATGTTTCTCCTGAAATTACAATGCCTATCTTGCTACAGAAACTAGATGAGGGGCATATCGAATATAATCTTCCATTGTTTCCATAAATGACTGAGGTGGCTGACCCAAAACTGGGAACTGGAAATTCTAGGCCTTTGCAAACTTCATAAAATCCAGGTAGACTCTCGACCTGCTAACCAACCCTCCTATAAATATCAAGGGCTTTGACGGCTTCATGCCTTGGCATCTCAAAAAACTTTTCCACCAGATTGATAATACCATCATTGATTGCAAAGTAAATCTTGAAGCTTTCCTTCAAGACCAATTCTAGGGCATATTGAATGACATAGTTACCAACAACTGGTCCCTCGGGCCTTTCTCACATATGGCCTGGTGCCTGTGTTTATTTAAAACCCATGTAGGGGATTGATAACAGATGGAAATTCTTTGCATTAGGTTATGGTCTGCTGTGTGGCATATGGGCTCGACTTGATTCCTCGTGGCCTCTACCTTAAAAACCCTGCAATAAAATTGCAAAGAATTGGATTGCTGAAGATCGAACTCACAACTAGCAACTAGGTTGTCATGCAATTCTTCAACACCTGTGACATTTTCGAACATCTAGTATTGGAACTTCCTCCTCATGGAATCTGCACATGCATTTTTCAAACTGCTACATAATACATTTGAATTTTTTTGACAAACGACATTGACACCTCACCCAAGCTAGCCTCCTCCTTAGATCACCTGCGCAACACATCTGGCAGATAGTTTAACCGATGAGATGTGGACAGGAATAATGCTAGGCATTTCATATTGAGTTGTATGTTGCATGGCATGTGGACTCAACACTGGGCTTGTATGTTGACTTGGAGTTTGACTCGATTTGTCCAGCATTTACAAATGCATTCAACAACAGATTTGCAGTGGCATTTAAGCTCTTCAATATGTAAATTCAATGTATTATGAAACCCTGCAAACATAGCTCCCATGCATGATCTTATGAAACCTTAACCTCGACATATGACACCTGAATCATTAATTACAATCATGTCTCGATCCCTGCTTAGCTCATGGATTTGAAGTTGCATGCCCAACTAGCATAATGTAGGTAAGACTTGTGGTATAACATGTGAATTCAGGCTTGACCTGTTGACTTGGGTTATGAATTAGAACTGTGGCTTAGTATGAGAATTGAACATATGGTTGGCTCATGGAGTTAGCATAATAATAGGACATGTAGTTTTAACTTATGTTTTGGCTTTAGTGTAGGTTTAGTGGAATGTAGATATGAACTAGGGATTTGATTTAACTTTAGAATCACTTCAAGAACACACCACTTCATAACAAAAGTGCATAAATATTTTTGATAATATAAAGCTAATAAATCTAGAATTGTGGACTATGTAACGATTAATTTGTATTTGTGTATTGCAGGTAAAGAGGAAGAGATCAAAGGATGCTAGGCACTAAAGTGATAACTCAAAAGATGGATGAAGGGGGAGGTTAAGACATTGGCCAAAGGATAAAAAGGAAAATGAGTGAAACAGAGAGAAAGAGAGATAAAAAGGCTCTCAAAAACCCATTTATTTTGGTCTCTAACAAGTGGCTCCAACTGGGATGGAGACCTCCCTGCGAGGCTCCAAGAACCTAGTAGTTCCAATTGCCTTTACCATAGGGCTATGGAGTCATCTGGCCTGTACAACTGATCTCTTGCAAACCTGTAGCCTGCTCTTCTTATTCAACCAAAACTGAAAGCAATCTACTTGCTCGTATGAAGAGCTTTTTCTTTTGCCTACTCCTACACTAACTAGTTAAAGCAAATTGATCAAGTAAAACTGAATCTCCAATGCAGCCAAGAAAGTAATTGAATTCCAACTTTATGAAAAGTGACAGAAAACCAGACTGTAGCATCTGAAGCATAATATTTAAAATCAAACTTACAATAAAAAAATCTGACCTCAAAGATGACAACAACTAAAATTTTCTCACTGCAAAACATCTCCATATAAGTGGCAATTGGATATGAAAATTCATACCAAGCTGGGTGCTCAACATCTGACAGAGAAACATGCATCATAAAATTTTGATCTAATTCTTTCTTCTCTCCTTCATCATCTCCTTCTGATTCAATTCCACTGTTTTTTTCTGCTGATATATGCATTGATCCTTTGACATCAATACATCCAAAAGAGATCATTGGTTCTTTGACATCAATACATCCAAAAGAGACATGTTGATCTTCTACAACAAGTTACACCTCTGATATGATGCCAGATGTGTCTATGTTATAATTATCATTCAACACCTCTTGATCTTCAAGGTGGATGTCTTCTTCTATAATAAAATCTTTATCACTAATTTGATTTTTGTGACAAGCAAGATCTTTATGATACGAAGAAAACTCTTCAAAACATCCTTCAAAAAGATGTTCAGCTGGAAAATACTCTTTAAAAAAGGAATTAAAAGATGCATGAAAACCATCCACAGAGCTAACACTTTCATCCGGAAGAGACCAACACCAGTCAAGAGAAATACCCTCTAATGAATAATTGAAAAGTTTAATCTGAACATCTGCATGTATGATCTGGAGCCGATCAATAAACTCATGAAAATATAATAAATGTTCAGCTGACTCTTCCCATTCTTCTCCTTGAAATCTGGGAAGGCTGCATTCCCATTCATATCTACTAGGTATTGGATGAGGGTAACCATAAATACTTGGAAAATCACAGAAAGCATACCTCTTTGCTAAAATCTGATTCATTTCATACCAGTGGAGTAGCCAACAGATCCATCCTTCATGGAGTCACCAGATAGATGATTTCAACCAAATGATGTCCAGGCTTTGTCTATCATCAAAGATGGATATATGTCGTCTCCCGAGGAATCTTAGCTTCAATCTCCTCTCCCTGGCAACGACGCCAATTTGTTATCAATCTAGGAAACTCTCCTAGGTTGTATCTCAGAGATGCCTGGTAACTTAACCTTTTTGTAACTATTTTCTCAATAATGGGTGTGGGTTTGGATCAAGATGAATATCTTAATCACTGGATTGTATCTTCATGAAAGTCTAGCTATATTCATGCAATACAAGGCCTTCAGGATCTATTATCAGATAAGTTTGTAAATCAAATGGATAATAAAACCAATCAGTTAACCAGAACATACATAGGCAATATATATGATGGGTCAACAAACTAGCAAAGGATTCTTATGATTCTTGCTTAACAGTCAAAAGTAAGATGACAGTTACCATGGGACCATTAAACATAGACAAAAGAATGATTTCAACTCATATGCATAGAAAAAGATGAAGGAGAGTCTAACAATAACAAATGAAAGAAGCTTGCAGGCTTGATATATTAAATAAAGTGTCTTTTTACAATAACAACATATTATAGAACTCAAAATCGAACCCCTAGATCTCTTGCTTCTACGAGCTTAAATAGTGTTTTCAACATGATTATTATATCCTAAAGAAAAGGATCGAATAGCTACAAGATTTCTAAATCAAAACAAAATCAATGACTAAGGAAATAGATCCTATTTATTAGGGATTAGATCCCAATCTCCAACTATGATCTTCGACAGCTTTAGGAGTCTTCTTAGATAATAATAATGCTTTCTAAAACCTTATCTAGCACCTGGATGGTGACTTGTTCCTTTTCTAATCAGAAAGACTCCTACTTTGACTTTTCTTCTTTGAAAATAGAAAATGCCTTGTTGGCAACGCAATACACTGTGAAAGTGATCCCAACGCTGCCAACTTTCTGTAGCTTCACTTCTTTGATAGTTTTGCTAAAACCTCTTCAAATATAAGTATGAACATTGATCAATATTTGCTCCAACTGATAGCAGACTCTTGTAGACTTGAAGAATTTATCCTTTATATCTGAATAATGTTTCATCACCATGTCTAGTAAACCATAGTAACTCTGTGATCTTCTATCTGCAAAATTTTGCAAAAACCCTAGAGCCAAAAACATAATATCCCTGCCTGTATATTATCAATATCTTCAATATTCATTGTCTTAAGTGATCCTTTCAGTTCCTTGTTGGTAGATTTCATGACTGTCGTCATATTTTGAGCATCCTTGATGCCCTCTGTGGCAAAGGAAACCTGATCGAGATTGAATGTTTGATTGTAAATAATTTCCCTCTATCCCTCATACATCCTCTTTTGCTTAAGTATTTTCATAGCCCCCTTGTCCACTGTATGCAATTTTCCTAACCATTGCATCTTCATAAAGACTATCCAATGTGAGCTTGTCAAAGCCACCAGCCAATTTACTATCAATTTGACTAGAATTATTATTGGTGGGTTTAGTGACAAGGGCTAGTTCCCACTCAACACCATCAAGTGCCATGCTTGGCATTCCATAAAAACATGAGATGTTTGAGAACCAGATGTAATAATAGCTAAAGCCAAGAAATTTCTTTCTTCCAATCCCGAGGGATTAGGATTCACCTCAGTTAGACCCAGCAAATCAACAGTGTCTGCAGAAGGTATCGATACAATAGCAGTTTCATAAATAGGAGATTCAACTTCTAGAGCTTCCTTTTCCCCTTCTTTTTGGTCTTCTGAAGGAGAATCTTCTTCAAGTATATAAGTCAAAAGATGTTTCTCCTGAAATTCTAGTGCCTATCTTTCTATAGGAACCACACAAGGGGCATCTCGAATATAATCTTCCATTGTTGCCAGAAATGACTAAGGTGGCTGACCCGAAACTGGGAACTGGAAATTCTAGGCCTTTGCAAACTTCATAAAATCTAGACAAACTCTTGACCTGTTGACCAACCCTCCTATAAATATCAAGGGATTTGAAGGCTTCATGCCTTGGCATCTCAAAAAACTTGTCCACCAGATTGATAATACCATCATTGATTGCATAGTAAATCTTGAAGCTTTCCTTCAATACCAATGCCATGGCATATTGAATGACATAGTTACCAACAACTAGTCCCTCAGGCCTTTCTCACATATGGCATGGTGCTTGTGTTTATTTAAAAACCATGTAGGGGATTGATAACAGATGGAAATGCTTTGCATTAGGTTATGGTCTGATGTGTGGAATATGGGCTCGGATTGATTCCTCATGGCCTCTGCCTTAAAAAACCCTGCAATAAAATTGCAAAGAATTGGCTTGCTGAAGATCAAACTCAAAACTAGCAACTAGGCTGTCATGCAATTCTTCGACACCTATGACATTTTCGAACACCTGGTATTGGAACTTCCTCCTCATGGCATCTGCGCATGCATTTTTCAAACTGCTACATAATACATTTGAAATTTTTTGACAACCGACATTGACACCTCACCCAAGCTAGCCTCCTCCTTAGATCACCTGCGCAACACATCTGGTAGATAGTTTAACCGATGATATGTGGACAGGAATAATGCTAGGCATTTCATATTGAGTTGTATGTTGCATGGCATGTGGACTCAACACTGGGTTTGTATGTTGACTTGGAGTTTGACTCGACCTGTCCAACATTTACAAATGCATTCAACAACATATTTGCAGTGGCATTTAAGCTCTTCAATATGTAAATGCAATGTATTTTGAAACCCTGCAAACATAGCTCCCATGCATGATCTTATGAAACCTTAACCTCGACATATGACACCTGAATCATCAATTACAATCATGGCTCGATCCCTGCTTAGCTCATGGATTTGAAGTTGCATTCCCATCTAGCACAATGTAGGTAAGACTTGTGGTATAACATGTGCATTTGGGCTTGACCTGTCGACTTGGCATATGAATTGGAATTGTGGCTTAGTATGAGAATTGAACATATGGTTGGCTCATGGAGTTAGCATAAGAATAGGACATGTAGTTTTAACTTATGTTTTGGCTTTAGTGTAGGTTTAGTGGAATGTAGATATGAACTAGGTATTTGATTTAACTTTATAATCACTTCAAGCACACACCACTTCATATCAAAAGTGCATAAAGATTTTTGATAATATAAAGATAATAAAGCTAGAATTGTGGATTATGTAATGATTAATTTGTATTTGTGTATTGCAGGTGAAGAGGAAGAGATCAAAGGATTCTAGGCTAAAGTGATAACTCAAAAGATGGATGAAGGGGGAGGTTAAGACACTGGCCAAAGGATAAAAAGGAAAATGAGTGAAACAGAGAGAAAGAGAGATAAAAAGGCTCTCAAAAACCCATTTATTTTGGTCTCTAAAAGAACGATTTGACACCTTATTTGATTGGTATCACATGTTGAATGATATGAGTGTCATAGGTCTTTAAATCTTCATAAGTCTAGGAAAACACATCATGGTATTTCTTGAACAATTGTGTGAATGTATGTTTTTCTTCCTCTAAATAGTAGGTTCCTAGATTGATATACTTGGGCAATTCGGGTGTCCCTAGATTCACTACGAAATGCATCATGGTTGGACCGTTGGTTTTTTATTTGCAGGCCTTCATAACTGATCTTTCTGGTCGAATATTTTCTCAAGTGATAGCACATTTCTTAGGATAAAATTTTCTTTCACTTTACTTGCTTCATCCCAATAATTCTGAAGATCTTGTTCATGAATATCATCGCCGATTACTGAGTCTTGAAATATCAGAAATGGTGAGGAAGATGATGATATGAGTATCATTATTGAAGACTCTCCAATTCATGATATTATATGGTACCAAAGTCTTGAAAATTATTTCAACAGAGAAACCATGATCAAGGGGCATAAACCTAGAAGCTGCATTTGCTAGTATATCTGCATCAATGTTTTGATTATGAGGTATAGAAGTAATATTGAATGCATTAAAGGAATAGAGTAAATTCCATACCTCATGTTGGTAAATTTTCAAATGAGGGGACGTGTAGTGAATGGTATTCCTTACCCATTGAATGACTATCTCTGAATCACCAAACACTCAAAGGTATTTTACCTTTAAGTCGATGGCCTTCTTTAGACCTTGGACTAAGGCTTCATATTCTGCAGTATTTTGGTGCATTCAAAATCAAGGCGACAAGATATGGGAGTTTTACATTATTCAGGGTCAATCAATACACATCCTGCCCCAACTCCTTCTTGATACTTGGAGTCGTCAAAAAAAATGTACCACATGTTAGTATGTACATATTTGTTAGTAGCAAAAAAAACCTAAATATTTTAATATAGTACAAGTGTCATTATGTGTTCATGGAAGGAGTTTGGACTGTAAATCTGGTTGTATTTCAAATAGTTGTGCTTCATAACAACCATGGTCAGTTTCTAAAAAATAATTACCAAGAATGGAATGTGCAAAATTGATAGGTTCATTTTTACCTTCTAATTTTTTTACCATGTGCTTCATACGAGATTTGTTTTTTACTCAAATATGATTTTCTTTACCTTTGTAGAGAATCCATAGGTGGGAACAATCCATAGAGAAGTATCCTTGGAGTTTAGTTGACCAATCCCTATTCAACAGTAAACCATAACTTTCTGGGATGTTAACAACAACAATACTAATAACTTGATGCACTCTTGGGTCATCGACTATTCTGATTAGAACATCTTTGAGTTTGCCTCTTACTTTGACATCTGACCTATATAATTGTTGAATTCTACTAACCTAGCAAATGAAAATGAATTCCGAGCAAAAAAATATCATTGAATTAAAGCACAACTAGGTTACTCAACAAAATAAACATTGGAAGCTAAAATCAACATAAACCATAAAAAATTTGCAAACGAGATTGGAGTAAAACACCTAGAAAAACCCTAGAAGGAAAATCAATTCTGTGATGATTTTATTACTATAAAATCAAGGATCTCGTCCTGGGATAATGACCCTTCTAAGGAAATACAAATCATCCAATATCCTATCCCAATATATGTCCTTCGATCTTGCTGTATGCTATCTTCCTAGTTGTCCCTTTGTACCCTTTCCTCGCCCCCTACCCTGGCACACCTAAGTGCTCACTCACTATTTATGTACCATCACTGTGACACAAGTACATGAGTAAAGAATCCCTCTTTTCTCCAATGTACTCTTGGTGTGCCTCATCCTCTCACCTAGGCTTCCTTTTATTACATTGAGATTAGACCAAATCAATCAAACCCTAGATCTATAAAGTGATACAAAATTGAGATCTAATATCACCTTCACTTTATATCTAATGGTCATGACTTAATCAAACACTCACTTAAGTCACTAATGCCACTAACTTAGGCATTTACCTTAATTAAAAAAAGAACATTCAATTTAATTATTCAACTCATAAAGTGAACTCCCTAAGTCCCATTGAGAGGTTACAAGGACGAATTCCAGAGTCTATACACCGCACCTCTATGGAAGTACTTTTTGGATGCTACAAAAACCAACGCTCCTTCTTAGTGAGGAAGGTACTTCTATCACTTGGAAGTGACTTTGTCTTAGCTATCTGATCTTCTACCATGGATGCTTTCCAATCCACCCGATTTGCTACTCCCTCCGACACAAAATCTACTCCTCCCATCTCACTCGAACTCATCTTCAAAGACATGTCCGAACATGCTGCCAAGTCTCATTGCTTGCTACCTGGGCCTATTCCCAAGACTTCCTGGGGCTACCCACAACCTCCTGCTACTACCCGAGTCATTTTCTGTGTTTCCTAGAGCTTCTCTACTTATTTCTTAGTTATCTCATCCTGCTACCCAATAGTTATGCTCATTTCCCAGGGCACCTTCTTGCTTCACAAAAACATTTGGGCAGTCTTCCCGCTTCCCGAGAGCTTCCTAGACCTACCTGGGGACTACCCACACTCTCTACAACTGCCCAAGTTGTCTCTGACCTATATGTGGATTTTCTGGGTAGATATTCTATCATGTTTCCCTACTGGCAACCTACTTTTCCATTGTCCTACATGGTGACAGTCTTTGGGTGGCCAGTTTGGTGGCTAGTTCCTTTGGTATATGAATCAACACCACTTGTCGTCCTTTAACTCCCTATCGCTATGCTCCTATCTCACCCATGTCTTCCTATGTATCTCTATCGATGGTTACACCCCATATGCTATGACCTTGGATCCTGGTCTTGCTTGATTTCACTTGGCAGATGTGTGCCTTTATGACAACTACAACAACCTTCATCCTTGACCCCGTGCCACACTTATTAGCAACCACATAAAGGTGGCTTCTTGCTGTGGATTACTGATCTCATTTTCAACCCACTCATGGATCTCCTTATCCTTCATTGACTCTATTGTGCCTCTCTGCATGTCATTCCTATTCTACAATAGATGTCACCTACTGCTACATGTTTCCACCACTCATCCTTGACTTGCTAGTTGTTGTTTCCACATTGTCTACATATATCACGCACATGTTACTCTTCTACACCAAATCCTCGCACAACCACATCCACATATCTTCCTCCTTGCTATGTTTGCACACGACCCCCCAGTCCTCCACTGTCTCATCCACAACCACAACACCCATGACCCATCCTCTTAGCAGTCAAACATAGCTATCTATGCATGATCTGAAAATGAAAAAGGTTTTTGTGTACAATTTTGCAAGAGAATTTTTTATGTGACTTAGGAAATTGGATCAAGTTGCAAAACATATAAAATTAATGAGTTTTTTACTTAACATGAGCAACATAAATAGACATAAACAAACATAAAAAACAAGAACATAACACAAAAAAATGATAAAGGAGTTCACCCCTCTCTTGGGATACATCTCTTGGTCCAACTTCCAATGGATCATTTTCATTAATGCTCAAAGTTTCAAAACCAGTTCTTTAAAATGATCATAATACAAAATAGATGGCTTCAATGGCTCCAAAATGTCCAAAAACCCCTAGTTGGGCTCTTCTTGCACCTGGTTTGCCCAAAATATGAGAAGAATACACTTCCTGGAAGTTTCTCCTCAATAACTTGTTGTACCTGCTCGCCAAAATGCACTCTGTCCAAATTGAACTTGGCCTCTGTATGATTCCCGTGCCTAAACCTAGCACCATGCACATTTATGAAATTAGGATGAAACTGTCGCACCATTAGAGAAACTAACGCCTTAATGTGCAGAGAAACTAATGCATGGTGCCCCATGTGGCTGAGAGTTGACCATAAAATCCACCCCCGTCACATGACTGTTGAACAAATCATCGTGCACTCATGTATGGTAAGGGTTGTGTCTAAGGGCTAGGGCCAAACCCCAACCCGTACCCCCTTCCGAATTAACCAAAGTTCAAATTCAAATATATACTCTATGGTATATGGTTAAGGCACACTTTGTAGGTGGGCTGGTAGCCCGACCTACGCGAGAACTCTTCCATTGCTAGAGGTCCTGGGTTCGACCTACGTGGACTCCAACAACTTTTAACACATAACAAGGGGGTGCCACATGGAAACCCCTGGCCAGGCCACGTGGAACCTTTCCATTCACCATGAACATGCCATGTGTCAGCATCGAATTGGTCCCCAAAACCACTTGCCAACTCATTTTCCATGTTTGCACCTTCCATGTCAGTAGTACGGTCTGCACAGTCAGCCTATACAAACTGAACGAACTATGTACAATCAACATTTTGCTTATTTGGAAAAGTGGAAAGAACACGATATATTGCACATACGAACTCCCTTTTATCCCTCTCAAGTTGTGTTGGGATCGCGAGGATGAGACCTACACAATGAATCCATTTTCGAGCAATTCTGAGCACTTTTATTTTTGAGCATATTTTGATCCCCTGGATCACTCCTCCCCATTGGGAAGGTTTTGGACCTCCAAAAGACTAATTTCATTCAAACTGAAGATTAGGGTACAATTCTCTCACCTTTCCAACCTCAATCCATCTATATTTTCTTGTATTTGTGCATTTAAGACCAACACAAAGGTATTCCACATACCCTCGTTTTGAAGTTCTCATCTTCATGTCAAGGATTGTATCCTCATGCAATTCTAAAAGATATTATGGTGAGAAGTAATCTATGGAAGAAATCTGAACATTCTCTCCTTGATCATCAATCAAAGGAGGCTCATACAATCTCAAATTCTCAACATTAACAACTGGATACATTTGCATATAAGGGGGCAAATCCAAATGGAAGGCATTGTTACCAATCTTTTCAAGAATCTTGAAAGGTCCATATCTAATTGGTTTCAGTTTTTTTCCTTCTCCTTTAAGCCTCTCTTTGCTAATGTAAAACCAAAATTCATCTCCAACTTGGAAACTTTGATCAACACGATGCTTGTAATGTCTTATCTTGTACTTGACTTGGCTCTTTTCCAACTATTCTTTTTCCATTTGATGCACCAATTGAATTTGTTCAATGAACTTCTTTTCTTTATCAATGTCATAAAAAATATCGATAGCAATATCCTTCTCGAAGATAAAATCTAAAGGAGATTTTCAAAAATAACCAAAACATGCCTCAAATGAAGATGTTTGAGTCGAAGAGTGCTTAGCCTGGTTATAAGCATGTTGAATGTAGTGTAGGTTCTCATCCCAAAGTTTAGGATGTTTGCTGCAATAACCACGAAGAAGATGTACTATTGTTCTATTAACCACTTATGTTTGACCATCAGTTTGTGGATGAAATGTTGTGCTCTTTTTCAGCTTGGTGTCCATGAGTTCCCATAAGCTTGACCAAATGTTTCCAATAAATTGAGAATCTCGATCAAAAATAATGGATTTGGGAAACCCAAAATGTACCCAAACATGCTGAAAGAACATTTGTTCCATTTTTTCAGCTGTAACCTACTTCTTACAAGGCATCAAAATACACATTTTGTTGAAACGGTCAACCACAACATAAAGATAATCATGATTCTTTTTTGACATAGGTAAACCTCATACAAAGCCCATGTAAATTCTTTCCCAAGGATGAGAAAGGACCTGAAGTGGAGTATACAAACCCAACTTTCTGTTGCTAGGCTTACTTTTAGCACATAAAACACATCCTCTTACATATCTTGAAACACTTTCATTCATTTTAGGCCAGTAGCAATACCTTTGCAAATTAGCCATTGTCTTGCCTACACCAAAGTGGCCAACAATAAGAGAAGAATGTGCTTCCCTTATGATGTTGACTCTTTCAACCTGTGGAATACATAGCTTGCCAAGATGATATAAAATCTTATCATGCACATGGTAATCCAATTCCTCAACTTGATTAGAATGACACAAAGTTGCATAAACCTCTTTAATATCAACATCTAAAGCATATTGTTCAACATATCTCTCATGCATGGTAGAATTATGCTTAATAATAACAGAAGCACTAACAATAGGGCTAGAAAACATATCAACAACTTTGTTATAAATTCCTTTCTTATACCTGATAACCAAGTGGAGTTTTTATAGAAAACCCATCCATTTGAAGTGTCTTGCTTGTTGTAGCTTTGTTTGTGATTGTAAGTATTTCAATGGTTGATGATCTGTGTGAATGATAATTTATTTTCTCAACAAATAATGTTTCCATTTTTTCACATTTTCACCAATGCATACAACTCCTTATCATATGTAGGATAATTAATCACAACACCATTAAAAGTTTTAGAATGAAAACAAATGGGCTTACCACGTTACAACAAGACTGCTCCCATTGCATAGCTACCTGCATCTGTTTGTATCTCAAATGGTTGTCTCAAATTAGGAAGTGCAAGAACTGGAGCTGAACTAATCTTCTCCTTCAATGCATTAAAATATTTTTGTGTCTTTCCTCCCCATTAGAAAACTTGCTTGATGCTTGTAACTGCATGTAATGGAGCTGCAGTTGAAGAGAAGTTAGCAATAAAATTTCTCCAATATTGGGCTGCTCCCAAAAATCGTCTTACCTCTGTTACATTATTGGGCTTGGGCCAATCCAAAATGTGTTTGACCTTGGAAGGATCTATTTTCAGTTCTCCTCCTCCAACAATATGTCCCAAGTAAATAAGTGAGGTATTTCCAAACTCACATATAGACATCTTCAAAAACAAATTTTATTTCTTCAAGACATTTAAAACTTGCTTTACATGCATAACATGCTCTTCATGAGATTTGCTAAATATCAAAATGTCATCCAAGTAGACAATCACACAATCATCAAGAAAAGGCCTTAAAACATCATTCATAACTCTCATGAATGTAGCATAAGAATTACAAAGCCCAAATGGCATAACCATCCATTCAAACAAACCTTTCTTTGTTTTGAAAGTTGTATTCCATGTGTCTCCTTCAACAATCCTAATCTGATGATATCCACTTCTCAAATCCAACTTAGTAAAATACTTATCACATTTCAATTGATCAAGCAAATCATCAATTCTAGGAAGAGGATAATGATTATTTATCATAATCTTGTTCAAGGCTCTGGAATCTAGACACGTGCACCATGTACCATCTTTCTTTGGTACTAAAACAATTGGTGACCCACATGGTGATGTGCTTGGCATGATAACCCTTTTGTCAAGCAACTCTTGGATTTTTTTTTTTAATTTCCGCATTCTCCATTACTGACATCTTGTACATACCAATGTTTGGAAGAGGAAAATATTGCTGCAATTGAATCTCATGTTGGATACCCCTTTTAGGAGGAAATCCTTTTGGTTCATGAAACATCTCATCATATTGGTTAATAACCTCATATAAATCAGATTTTAAATTTGCATCACAACCGTAGAAAGCTTCTTTTTCAACATTGTCTTTGGGTTTAATCATCAAGAGTACAAAGTTCTTACTAGCATTGACTAATCTATTCATTTGTCCAACATTTACAAGTGACAAATTCAACTTCTTTGTATGTGATCTAATGTTGTACTCAACTCCATTTTTAAACAAATGATACTTGTTCTCATGACGATGGAAGATGGCTCTCCTATCATAAAAATATGGGCTTCCCAACACAATACCACAAATATGCAATGGAATAACATCAAGCTCTACCTCATCTATAAAGTTTGCAGTGATGGAAAATATAAGTTTACATATTCTTGTCACATGCAATTTGGCATTGTCACATATCCATCCTAGAGGATATGGTTTAGGATGAGGAGTAGTTTCCAAATGCAATTTCTTAACAGTGTCTTCAGATATGAGGTTTGCTTGAGATCTAGTATAAAAAAGAGTATATATCTTGGTATGCTTTGAAATAACCCTTATGTGGAAAATCTTTATTCTTTCTTTTTCATTTTGAGTTTCATTGAGGCTACTACTTGAAGAACTAGTACTTGCAATAGAATCCTTACCTTGAAAACCCGTGGCTGTAATTTTTGTTTCATCTCCCGAATCAGAACCTAAATCATGTTGTGTAGTTGCATCAGACTTTGGTTTAGTTTTGTTGTTGAACATTTTGGGTATCTTTTTAGGATGAAGTTTCCAACAATGGTCTTCATCATGGCCATATTTTTAACAATGTTTACATGTGATTTTTTCTCCCTCTTTCTTGACTGAAGCATTCTTCTTTCCATTTCCTTTCCATTTCTTCTTTCTTTTGTCTCCATTACAAAATGGATTCTTTCTTCCCTCTTGAGGCTCATTCCTCCCTCTCTTCCAAATGAGTTGCATGTACAAAAACTTCATCTATATTTGTAGGGTTAAACATAAGTATTGTGTGTCTCAATTAGCTATGCAATCCTTCAATGTATTTGAGTAAAGTTTCATGAGAAGATAAATCTATACCCAAAATCAAAGCTCTTCTTCTAAATTATTGAGTGTAGCTTTGCACATTTTCCCCTTTAGCTTGTCTAAAGTTTTTCCAATCCATAATAGCTTTTTGCATGTATTCTAATGGATAAAATTGCCTTTTAATTGCAAAAATAAAATCATTCCAAGAGGATAAAACTTCACCATGTTTTTTTGGTTTCCCACCAAATGAGTGTTGCACTTTACAATCTAAGAGAATCAAGATGAATCTTAGTTTCATCATTTGATTCTTTGTATCCTACAATACACTTCAATCCGACGAATCTAGTTATCCAATTTCTCAGCATTTACCTCTCCATTATACATAGGAAATTCAAACTTAATATCAAGCTTAAGAAAAGGAGTTTGTGGATGAATTTTACCATGTTATTTTGGAGAATTTGGAGGTGGTTTTGAAATGGTACAAGAAGTGGAAGATGGAGGTGAAGGAGGTGGAGTATCACCATTCCCTCCATTTCCTTTTGGAGTTCTATCACCACTATCTTCATTACCTCTTGGAGGATTTGAGATTTTACCTTGAAACCTTACATTCCTTTATTCAAATAAAACTTTCACCATTTCTCTCATATCATAAAAATATTTTCTGAAAGTCTCATCTTCTGAGGTAAGAGTTTCATGACTCTCCTCATGAGCCATACTTGGTGAATTCCTCCTTGAAGTTTGAGGTGAATGTAAAGTTATCCTTCTTGAAAGTTGAGAAATTGGCTCTAAAAGTTGACCTTCTCCTCTTGTGAGCTTCAACCTTGTATGTATCAGAAAACAAACACTTGCAAACAATCAAACCTTCAAAAACATTTGCTCTGATACCAACTTAGTCTATAAATGAAAAATGTTTTTGTGTACAAATTTGCAAGTGAATTTTTTATGTGACTTAGGCAATTGGATCAAGTTGCAAAACACACAAAATTAATGAGTTTTTTACTTAACATGAGAAGCATAAACAAACATAAAAAACCATAAAAAAAGCACATAACACAAGAAAATGATAAAGGAGTTCACCGCTCTCTTGGGCTACATCTCTTGGTCCAACTTCCAATGGATCATTTTCATTAATGCTCGATGTGTTAAAATCAGTTCTTTACAATGCTTAGAATACAAAATAAATGGCTTCAATGGATCCAAAATGTCCAAAAACCCCTAGCTGGGCTCTTCCTACAATTGGTTTGGCCAAAAAATGAGAAGAATACACTTCCTGGAAGTTTCTCCCCAATAGCTTATTGTACCTACTCACCAAAATGCACTCTATCCAAACTGAACTTGGCCTCTGTGTGTTTCCCATTCCTAAACCTGGCACCACACATGTTTATGAAATTAGGGAAAAACTATCACACCGTTAGAGAAACTAACTCCTTAATAGGCGGAGGTTGTGGTCGCGTGGCACCCCATGTGGCCGAACATCGACCATAAAATCCACACCCGTCGCATGACCGTTGATCAAACCGCCACACGCTGGTTGTATGATAAGGGTCATGTCCAAGGGTTGGGGCCAAGCCCCAACCCGTAGACCCCGCTGAATTAACCAAAGTTCAAATTCAAATACAAAATCTGTCATATATGGTTAAGACACACCTTGTAGGCGGGATGGTAGCCCGACCTACACAAGAACTCTGCCATTGTTGGAGGTCTTGGGTTCGACCCCCATGGAATTCAACAATTGTTAACACATAACAAGGGGGTGCCATGTGGAGGCCCCTAGCTGGGCCATGTGGCACCTTTCCATTCACCACGAACATACCACATGTCAACACCAGATTGGTCCCTGAAAGTACTTGCCAACTCAGCTTTCCATGTCAACACCTGCCATGTCAGCAGTACAATCCCCTTACCACATCAACAGTACGGTCTGCACAGTCAACTTGTACGGACTATGTACAGTCAACATTTTGCTTGTTTGGAAAAGTGGACAGAACTCGATATCTCTCTCATACGAACTCCATTTGAGCCCATTCAAGTTTTGTTGGGATAGTGAGGATGAGATATATAAATTGAATCCATTATCGAGAAATTTTGAGCACTTTGATTTTTGAGCATATTTTGATCCCCTGGATCATTGCAACTCGTGTGGTATATGGTATGGAGGTCATATGTATGACCCATACGGTTGTATAATTTCTCTCATTTTTTTTTAAAATCTCAATTTACCCTACAACAAAAATTCCCTCAACTACAAACCTAGAACCACATATCTGAAATTTTGTTGCTATAATCTTGATTTCATGCAATTTGTCTTTGCCTTCAAAGTCTTGTCTCCGATACCATGTTAATTTTATTCTAACCTAGCACATGACAACCAATTCTGAGAAAAACAAATTTATTGAATTGAAGCATAGCTAGGTTACTCAACAAAGTAATTAGTGGAATCTAAAATCAACAAAAAACATAAAACATTTGCACACAAGCTTCGGGTAAAACCCCTGGAAAACCCTCACAAGAAAACCAGTTATGTGATGAGTTTATTGCTATAAAATCAGGGCTCCCGTCCTAGGATAATGTCCCTTCCGAGGAAATAAAAATCTGCCAATATCCTATCCCAAGATCTGTCCTTCGATCTTATTGGCTTCTATCTTCCTAGTTATCCCTTTGCACCCTTTCCTTGGCCCCTACCCCAACACACCTGAGTGCTCACTCACTCTTTGTGTACCATCACTTTGACACGAGTACATGAGAAAAGAAACCCTATTTTCTCCAATGTACTCTCAGTGTGTCTCATCCTCTCACCTAGGATGCCTTTTATTACATTGAGATTAGACCAAGTAAATCAAACCCTAAATCTCTAAACTGATCAAAGGACGAGATCTAATATCACCTTCTCTTTAGATCTAACAATCGTGACTTAATAAAATACTCACTTAAGACACTAATTCCATTAACTTAGGCATTTCACTTAATTAACAAAAGAACATTCACTTTAATTATTTAGCTCATAAAGTGAACTCCCTAAAGTATACTGAGAGGTTACAAGGATGAATTCCACAGGCTAGACACCAAGCCTCTATGGAAGTACATGTTCGATGCTACAAAAACCAACACTAACTATATGATTCTTGTGGTGGTTATCTATGGAACAACATTTATTCTTTGGCATACTTAATATGGCATGATATTCAAAGAAGCACCAGGATCTGCTAAACAATTATGCACATTGATATTAAAGATTTCACAAGTAAGTAGAAAAGGAGGAACCTAGGACTTTGAGTATGCACCTATGTTTGTTGCATAAATAATATCAACATCTAAAGAATATTTTTCAACATAGCTCTCATGCATGGTAGAATTATGATTAATAATAAATGAAGCACTAACAATAGGCCTAGAAAGCATATCAACACCTTTGTTATAAATTCCTTTCTTATACCTGATAACCAAGTGGAGTTGTTGTAGAAAACCCATCCATCTAAAGTGTCTTGCTTGTTGTAGCTTTGTTTGTGATTTTAATTATTGCAATGGTTGATGATCTGTGTGAATGATAATTTATTTTCCCAACAAATAATGTTTCAATTTTTTCACACTTTTCACCAATGCATACAACTCCTTATCATATGTAGGATAATTAATCACAACACCATTAAAAGTTTCAGAATGAAAACAAATGGGCTTACCATGTTGCAACAAGACCACTACCATTGCATAGTTACTTGCATCTATTTGTATCTCAAATGGATGTCTCAAATTAGGAAGTGCAAGAGTTGGAGTTGAACTAATCTTCTCCTTCAATGCATCAAAAGATTTTTGTTGCTTTCCTCCCCATTGGAAAACTTGCTTGATGCTTGTCACTACATGTAATGGAGCTGCAGTTGAAGAGAAGTTAGCAATAAACTTTCTCCAATATTGGGCTGCTCCGAAAAATCTTCTTACCTCTGTTACATTATTGGGCTTGGGCCAATCCAAAATGTGTTTGACCTTGGAAGGATCTATTTTCAGTTCACCTCCTCCAACAATATGCCCCAAGTAAATAAGTGAGGTATTTCCAAACTCACATTTAGACATCTTCAAAAACAAATTTTGTTTCTTCAAGACATCTAAAAATTGTTTTACATGCATGACATGCTCTTCATGAGATTTGCTAAATATCAAAATGTCATCCAAGTAGACAATCGCAAAATCATCAAGAAAAGGCCTTAAAACATCATTCATAGCTCTCATGAATGTAGCAGGGGAATTACAAAGCCTAAATGGCATTACCATCCATTCAAACAAACCTTTCTTTGTTTTGAAAGTTTTCTTCCATGTGTCTCCTTCAACAATCCTAATCTGATTATATCCACTTCTCAAATCCAACTTAGTAAAATACTTAGCACATTTCAATTGATCAAGCAAATCATCAATTCTAGGAAGAGGATAATGATTATTTATCGTAATCTTGTTCAAGGCTCTGAAATCTACACACATTCCCCATGTACCATCTTTATTTGGTACTAAAACAATTGGTGACCCACATGGCGATGTTCTTGGCATGATAACCCCTTTGTCAAGCAACTCTTGGATTTTTTTTTTAATTCCAGCATTCTCCATTACTGACATCTTGTACATACCAATGTTTGGAAGAGAAAAATATTGTTTCAATTGAATCTCATGTTGGATACCCCTTTTAGGAGGCAATCCTTTTGGTTCATGAAAAATCTCATCATATTGGTTAACAACCTCATATAAATTAGATTTTAACTTTGCATCACAACCTTTGAAAGATTCTTTTTCAACATTGTCTTTGGGTTTAATCATCAAGAGTACAAAGTTCTTACTAGCATTTGTCCAACATTTACAAGTGACAAATTCAACTTCTTTGTATGTGCTCTAACGACGTACTCAACTCCATTTTTAAACAAATGATACTTGTTCTCATGATGATGGAAGATGGCTCTCCTATCATATAAATATGGGCTTCCCAACACAATACCACAAATATGCAATGGAATAAAATCAATCTCTACCTCATATATAAAGTTTGTAGTGATGGAAAATCTAAGTTTACATATTCTTGTCACATGAAATTTGGCATTGTCACATATCCATCCTATAGGATATGGTTTAGGATGAGGAGTAGTTTCCAAATGCAATTTCTTAACAGTGTCTTCAGATATGAGGTTTTCTTGAGATCCAGTATAAAAAAGAGTATATATCTTGGTATTCTTTGAAATAACCCTTATGTGGAAAAGCTTTATTCTTTCTTTTTCATTTTGAGTTTCATTGAGGCTACTACTTGAAGAACTAGTACTTGCAAAAGAATCCTTACCTTGAAAACCCATGGTTGTAATTTTTGTTTCATCTCCCGAATCAGAACCTAAATCATGTTGTGTAGATGCAACAGAATTTGGTTTAGTTTTGTTGTTGAAAATTTTGGGTATATTTTTAGGATGAAGTTTCCAACAATGGTTGTTAAGTACCTAAACCAGATCTACAAATATACTTAATAAATAACCAAGAATAAACCATAAACCATTCACCATAACAATGAACACAAGAATTATCCAAAACCCTTGAGGTAGGGTAACACCATATATTAATCCTTATGGAAGGATAAAACTCCTCAAGCAATCCTTGCTTGTACAATCACAATATTCTTCACTATGTTTCATTACATTGCCTACACTTCTTTATAGATCTCTCCCTATCTCCTAGGAACCTTCTAGAGATCCTTCTCACATTTATTACATCCAACTACCATAGTGGGCCTTTATTAATATAATGGACCTAGTCCACCTTACATTGAATGACCACATTCCCATATATTAAATGACTTCCACTAATAACACATAACTACATTCCCATTGGGTACCTCCCTAGGTACCCCATATTACTTCCCTAGGTATACTACATTCCATCCCCCTTCACATGTTTCATCCTCAAAACATGAGAAAAAACCATACAATATGACCGGCTAAGCAATGTAGCCAACTGGTACCAAGTACGACCATCCATCCATCCCAATGGAAGTCGAACATGATTTCTATCTGCTACCTTTCCACCCTTATCTTTCTCTGCACCATGTCGGGGTTTCCATGGGATTGTTTCTGTAGCTTGAACTCTTCCTGTAGTGTCGGTAGTCCTCCATGCACCTCTTGATCGGTTTCCTGTCTGGTGCCCTGCTGGTGCATAAATGTGTTGATGAACATGCCCTTGCCTTGATGACTTTTGTGTCTCTATATGATGTGGATGGCGATATACAACAACTGTAGGAATTTGTTCGTTTTTCTTCAAATCTGCAACACTTTGTGCCTTTGAGTCAATGACCTCCTTAGCTTCCTGATTATGTCCTTCTTGTAGTTTTTCTTCATCTCCTTCTGTAGACTCTGCCTTTGATTCAACTTCAAACTGGGAAATAACTTCTTTGCTAGCTTCCATGGGTCCATCTTTCTTACTAAGAGACACATCCTGCAATGTGATTTTATTTTTCTTGTACCACAACTTTAAAAACTTCTTTTGCAC
>JZKD02S0338861.1:13474-45979 GCA_000966675.3 Picea glauca | reverse complement strand
CTGAACATTGATAAAATTATGCATGCAACTAGGGTTAATAGAAACAATGATATTTTCTTTATGAATACAACCATGAACCTGTAATATATATTTTTCACATGAAAATAAACTCTTGTTTCTCTCTTTATCCTTATTTTCTCCATGAGACCACTTGTCTAACAATATTTTTTCAAATTCTCCATTGGAGAGTGTCATCATCTCCTTATAATCAAGCAATTTCCACCAAATGGTAGCATCACCTTGCAATTTGAGATCTACCCAATGGGGCCAATTCTCTTCCCATGCTGAATTTCTTTCTTTAATGAATGATTCAATACTAGGGCCATCACATTTCCCTGTAAAATACATATTTCTATGAAAAACCCTAAAAAATAGAACAATAAGTTACGACAAAAAATCACGGCTTTTCTGGAAAAACCCTGAAAAACTATTGAATTTAAAATGCCCATAACTTTACTTCCCGAACTCCGTTTCGGCTAATTTTTTTTTTTTGAAATTGGGTATTTTTATGAGAGGAATTCAAATACCCAATTTTTTTTTATCAAAATTCAACTCGTAAAGCTTCATATCTGAACCTAAAGTGCGCCGCCCTTTTTTTCTTCCCTAGAAAAAATTCTGCAAAAAGAGAAAACAAATCTTCCCTTCTTTGGCCAAGGAAAGTGCTCTAATACCAATTGTTAAGAACCAAATACCCGAATACAAAATATCACAATAGATATATAAGAACACAATATTCTTCACTATGTTTCATTACATTGCCTACACTTCTTTATATAACTCTCCCTATCTCCTAGGAACCTTCTAGAGAGCCTTCTCACATTTATTACATCCAACTACCATAGTGGTACTTTATTAATATAGTGCACCTATTCCACCTTACATTGAATGACCAGATTCCCATATATTAAATGACTCCACTAATAACACATAACTACATTCCCATTGGGTACCTCCCTAGGTACGCCATATTACCTCCCTAGGTATACTACAATGGTCTTCATCATGACCATATTTTTAACATTGTTTACATGTGAGTTTTTCTCCCTCTTTCCCGACTGAAGCATTCTTCTTTCCATTTCCTTTTAATTTATTCTTTCCTTTGTCTCCATTATAACATGGCTTCTTTCTTCCCTCTTTCTTCCAAATGAGTTTCCTATACACAAACTTCATCTATATTTGTAGGGTTAAACATAAGTATTGTGTGTCTCAATTAACTATGCAATCCTCCAATGTATTTGAGTAAATTTGCTTGAGAAGATAAATCTATACCCAAAATCAAATCTCTTCTTCTAAATTATTGAGTGTAGCTTTGCATATTTTCCCCTTTAGCTTGTCTAAAGTTTTTCCAATCTATAATAGTTTTCAGCATGTATGCTAATGGATAAAATTGCCTTTTAATTGCAACAATAAAATTATTCAAAGAGGATAAAACTTCACCATGTTTATTCATGTCCTCTTGAGTTTTGGCTTCCCACAAAATGAGTGTTTCACTTTCCAATCTAAGAGAAGCAAGATGAATCTTAGTTTCATCATCTTTGATTCTTTGTATCCTACAATACACTTCAATCTAATGAATCTAGTTATCCAATTTCTCATCATTTACCTCTCCATTATACATAGGAAATTCAAACTTAATATCAAGCTTAAGCAAAGGAGTTTGTGGACGAATTTTACCATGTTCTTTTGGAAAATTTGGAGTTGGTTTTGAAATGGTAGAAGAAGTGGAAGATGGAGGTGAAGGAGGTGGAGTATCACCATTCCCTCCATTTCCTTTTGGAGTTCTATCACCACTATCTTCATTACCTCTTGGAGGATTTCAGCTTTCACCTTGCAACCTTGCATTCCTTTCTTCAAATAAAACTTTCACCATTTCTCTCATATCATAAAAATATTTTCTGAAAGTCTCATCTTCTGAGGTAAGAGTTTCATGAGTCTCCTCATGAGACATACTTTGTGAATTCGTCCTTGAAGCTTGAGGTGAATGTAAAGTTCTCCTTCTTGAAAGTTGAGAACTTGGATCTAAAAGTTGACCTTCTCCTCTTGTGAGCTTCAACCTTGTAAGCATCAGAAAACAAACACTTGCAAACAATCAAACCTTCAAAAACCTTTTCTCTGATACCAACTTAGCCTATAAATGAAAAAGGTTAGTGTGTACAAATTTGCAAGTGAAATTTTTATGGGACTTAGGCAATTGGATCAAGTTGCAAAACACATAAACTTAATGAGTTTTTTACTTAACATGAGAAGCATAAATAGACATAAACAACCATAAAAAAAAAAACACATAACACAAGAAAATGATAAAGGAGTTCTCCCCTCTCTTGGGCTACATCTCCTCGTCCAACTTCCAATGGGTCATTTTCATTAATTCTCAAAGTATTAAAATCAGTTCTTTACAATGCATAGAATACAAAATAGATGGCTTCAATGGCTCCAAAATGTCCAAAAATCCCTAGCTGGGTTCTTCCTACAACTGGTTTGGCCAAAAAATGAGAATAATACACTTCCTAGAAGTTTCTCCCCAATAGCTTGTTGTACTTGCTCACCAAAATGCACTATGTCCATACTAAACTTGGCCTCTGTGTGTTGCTCGTGCCTAAACCTAACACCACATGCGTTTATGAAATTAGGCCGAAACTATCACACTGTTAGAGAAACTAACTACTTAATGGGTGGAGGTTGTGGTCACATGGCCCCCCATGTGGCTGGACATCGACCATAAAATCCACACTTGTCGCATGACCATTGATAAAATCGTCGCTCGCTAGTCATATGGTAAGGGTCATGTCCAAGGGTTGGGGCCAAGCCCCGACCCGTACCCCCCGCTGAATTAACCAAAGTTCAAATTCAAATATAAACTTTGTCATATATGGTTAAGACACACCTTGTAGGTGGGCCGGTAGCACAGCCTACGTGAGAACTCTGCCATTGCTGGAGGTCTCGAGTTTGACCCCCACAGACTCCAACAAATTTTAACACATAATAAGGGGGTGCCACGTGGAGGCCCCTAGATGGGCCACGTGGCACCTTTCCATTCACCATGAACATGCCATGTGTCAACACTAGATTGGTCCCTGAAACTACTTGCCAACTCATCTTTCCATGTCAACACTTGTCATGTCAACAATACAAACCCCTTGCTGCGTTAGCAGTACAGTCTGCCCAATCATCCTATGCGTACTGTGTATAGTCAACATTTTGCCTGTTTGGAAAAGTGGACATAACTCGATATCTCGCTCATACAAACTCCATTTGAGGCCATTCAAGTTGTGTTGGGATAGTGAGGATGAGATCTACAAAATGAATACATTATCGAGTAATTCCGAGCAGTTTGATTTTTGAGCATATTTTGATCCCCTGGATCACTACAACTCGTGTGGTCGTATATGGTATGGAGGCTGTATGTATGACCCATATGGTTGTATAATTTCTCTCATTTTTTTTTTAAATCTCAATTTACCCCACAACAAAAATTCCCATAGACTACAAACCTAGAACCACATATATGAAATTTTGCTGCTATAATCTTGATTTCATGTGATTTGGCTTCACCTTCAAAGTCTTGTCTCCGATACCATGTTAATTTTATGCTAACCTAGAACACAACAACCAATTCTGAGAAATTTTTTTTTATTGAATTAAAGCATAGCTAGGTTACGCAACAAAGTAATTAGCGGAAGCTAAAAAAAAAAAAAAAACATAAAACATTTGCACACGAGCTTCAGGTAAAACCCCTGGAAAACCCTCATGGGAAAACTAGTTATGTGATGAGTTTATTGCTATAAAATCAGGTCTCCCATCCTAGGATAATGACCCTTCTAAGGAAATACAAATATACCAATATCCTATCCCAAGATTTTCCCTTCAATCTTATTCTCTTCTATATTCCTAGTTGCCCCTTTGCACCCTTTCCTTGGCCCCTACCCTAGCACACCTGAGTGCTCACTCACTCTTTGTGTACCATCACTGTGACACAAATACATGAGAAAATAAGCCCTATTTTCTCCAATGTACTCTTAGTGTGTCTCATCCTCTCACCTAGGATGCCTTTTATTACATTGAGATTAGACCAAATCAATCAAACCCTAGATCTCTAAACTAATCAAAGGATGAGATCTGATCTCACCTTCGCTTTAGATCTAACAATCATGACTTAATAAAACACTCACTTAAGTCACTAATTCCATTAACTTAGGCATTTAACTTAATTAACAAAAGAACATTCACTTTAATTATTTAGCTCATAAAGTGAACTCCCTAAAGTATACTGAGAGGTTACAAGGATGACTTCCATAGGCTAGACACAGAGCCTCTATGGAAGTACATGTCTGATTCTACAAAAACCAACACTAACTATATGATTCTTGTGGTGGTTAACTATGGAACACCATTTATTCTTTGGCATACTTAATATGGCATGATATTCGAAGAAGCACCAGGATCTACTAAAAAAGTATGCACATTGATATTAAATATTTCATAAGTAAGTAGAAAAGGAGGAACCTAGGACTTTGAGTATGCACCTATGTTTGTTGCATTGATGATAGATTCAATTTCTACTTTATGTATTTCCTTAATTTCTACAGTTTTAAGAATGTTGTTAGTTGCAATGATCATCTTCTTTTGAGATTTGTTGGGGTTAAAAGTTTCTAGAAGTAGGTAATGCGCATATATTGAACATAGAAATGTTAGATTTTGTTTTCTTCATGTATTCAATAAAATTATAGTCTAAAGCTCACATTTATATTTTACTAGTTGTTGGATGTGGTTGGGAACCATTGGATTTGTTGTTAGGTACTGAAGTATTGGGCTTGTTACTATTGGTAGTTGAATTTGATGTATTTGATTTTCTATTGTTGGCCAAAATAAGAGTGATATATTTATAGTTGGTTGGATTCAGAGTTAGAATGCTTGGTTTCACAATACAAATAGGAGGAGTGATTTTCCAGAGAGAGATATCAGCCCTTAGGGGAGAAGAAGTGTTTGGGACATGACCTTTGTTGTGCATATTGTAGTTTCTAGAGGAATCTTTTACAATTGGAGAATCTCCTAAAATAAATTCCTCTATTTGGTCATCATCAAATTCAATACACTAATACCATAAGGTCAAAGAATATTCAGGGGGAGCCTCTTGGGTGGTGTCATTTTCAGATTCATTCAGTTGTTCATCATTTAGGTTCTGCTAGTCTAATAATTGATTTATGACCAAAGTCATGGAATTGAACCATTGTGGGCATGTCTTTTCAGAGCGGTTTTGATTATGATACAAAAACAAGTTATCATTGCCGAAGGTGTCTAGATTTAGTGTAATTTGCTGGACTTTGGGTGGTTTGGGTGGGTTGTTATTTCTCTTAAATAAAGGATGAAAGGGTCTAGGTTTTGAAGGTCCTTCTCAAGCGTTCTTCTTGAGGTCAAAAAATTAATTTGAAAACTTCTTAACCAACTTAACCACATTGTTGATATATTTCGGTTCCTTTTCAGGTGGTTTAGACAGCAACAATGGTTTCTTCCCAATTGATCTGATTTCTTCAACATATGGGTGACTATCGTAAGATACTAACTCTTTCTCAAAAGAATTTGCTTCTTCAAAATTATGAGCCAAAGTGTCTTTACCATCTCATTTAACAAGCACACCTATAGAGGGAATTAGAGATGAATTGTAGTATTCAATGGCTAAGTATTGTAAAGGATCCATATCAGTGATAAAGATAGTGAGGATCGTAACAAAATGTTGATTGAAGTCCTTCACCTTTTCCCTTTTCTCCATCTTAATGCCTCCCAGCTCCTTGTATAAGGAAATGATAGTTTTCCTCTCCCAAATTTTTCTAGTAAACAATTTTTCAAAATCTTCCCAACTAGATATAGAGTTAGGTGGGAGGTTGAAGTACCACGTAGATGCTCTGCCAACAAGGGTATAAGGGAAAAGACTACATAACACATATTTTTTTTTGGACATTTAGGAGACGGGTGGCTAAGAATAAAAATTTTATATGATCTTTTGGGGAGCCAGATCTGTCCAGATTGATTTTGGGAGGAGGTTTTTTGGTTTCCTGGGCATTTCATGCAAAAGTTTTGATCGGTTCAGAGCTCCTTCAGAAAACCATGATTGAGGGACTGCTCTTCTTTCATGGAATCCAACCATGATTTGTTCGATAGTAATCTATGGGTTTCACCTTTGAGGTTATATTATGACTCGGGTGGTGTAGGAGGAAACTGACTTAAGGGTACAAGTACGCCTTACACAACATTTTCAATCAAATCTTCTATAGAATCAAAAAAAATATTAGGGTGGTTGTTTGGTCATCATACGAGGGTATTTCTTCTTCAGGGTAGATCTGAGGCTATTGGTGATTTTCCAAGAAATTTACCATTCCTTCATGTGATGTGGTGGGTTTCAGAAAATTCTTTGTAAGGTACAAAAAACCAAGTTTTTGTATGAGTTTTGGGACTGTCAATAGAAATTTCAAACACAGGGTTCATGTCTTCAAAGGTAATGTCCCGTTCTGAACTGATATGAGGAAAGAAATTTTGAGCAGGGATATTTTTAGAAGATTGTCCGTGAGTATGGAAATTTTTTATCTAAGCCATAAAATTTTAGGCCCTCCTTCTAGCGCCAATTCTGTTGTCAGGGTGGAGATGCCCAACAATAGTAAGGAGTACTCCCCGATACACAGTTCTAGGTTGACTATGCACCCTTTGGTTTAGGATACCCATATAGATTCTAGAACGACTACCATTACAGGTTATGACAGTGAATATGGATGATTACACAATGTAAATATGTTGATGAAGACTATGTATAAAAGGAAATATATTCTACTTCTAATTTGACCTATCCTATCCTAGCTAGGAGCTATCTATAGTAACTCAATGAGTTGAAATGTAACCAAACCCTATGATTAACCCCAATCAAATAGTATTCATTAAGGTACAAAGTCAAAAACATGTCATGTACAAATATATAACCAAAAATAGTCTAAATCATATTTTGTAGACATCAACAACTCATGATCTCAAGACATATAATATAAGAAATAACAACAACACTACAAGAATAATATAGATTGCATCAAATTATTTTAAAAGAAAAAATGTCCTTACAACCCATGTGAACATCATACATTCTTCTTGAAATAGTTCACAACAAAAAAAGAAACACATACAAGTTGCTCTCCCTTTCAAAAGTTGGCCCTGAGGCTTTCTCAATATTCATTAACACGATATACTTCCTTGAATTAGTTATTCAGTCTATAAAATCCTTGAACAACCACCTCAAAATGGGTCTCTTCCCCTACTTATACAATTATTTCTAGCTCCTTTGTGACTTGTTGTATTCCCCTAAAAGAAGCTGTTACAAAACTGTTCATATTCCCTCTAATTGATGACATGTGTACAAAGTAAATATAAAAATGGAGGTAGTTCAGAAAAGAAAAAATAGAGTATAGGTAACAACAGTTTTGAATTAGTTATTTTGTTTTATTCATGAACTTTTTCCCCTAATGTATGTTGTCAAGATTTCCTGCTGATCGTATAGAGATATAAGCCTTCGGTATGCCATCTCTTCTACGAAAGTTGTATGCATGGCTATATTGTCGTCGAGGGTCTACAGATTCTTTGATAAAATAGCCATGAATTCTTGGACCAGAGTATAGACTTTCATTGGTTGAATGATGTGTTTTTCTATCAAGTTCGTCGTTACTTTGGTGGTTGACTTAGTGACTTCCCATCTACAGTTTATGTTGTTCTATGTTTTGTCAACCGGTTCTTCCATTATGAGATTCTTCTTGAGTTCCTCTAACTGGGGAAGTTAACATATTTTGATTAACTCTTGTGCTTCTTTGTGTAGTCACGAGAATATAGCCATTGAACTAGTTGTATCCTTGTGAACCCTTTTCCAGCTTGTTGGAAGCATTCCAATGAATAGAGGTCAGTCTTTCTTTCCCTACCTGTGTGTCGATAAATTTTAATTGGCGCATCTAGGTTTTCTGCAATCGATGTGTCAATATTGTTCATCCCTTCTCGAATAGTGTTGAATTACATGAGTTTGGCCTACACTCTTCTTTGTTGATATAGAATGGTGGTGGCCATATCCTGGAACATGTGTAAGTGGGAATACATGTCGATTGTAGCTTCCTCTAGCTCCATTCCAACTTTCTCTATGCTTGCCTTGAAGATTTGGAGCTTTCCTTCATCAAGCTTCACCTACTAGAGTTTCTATTCTAGCTCTCTGATTTTGGCCTCTTTCTCTAGATTTTGTTGGCACAAGTTTCATATTTTTTATATTGTGTCGTTCGTGAAGCTAGATTTGGTGGAGGCTATGGTAATGGGATCTTATCTGACATATCCAGTTATAGGGTTCTACGTAGCAACCAGGATTGGGTTTCCTCCCATCATAGGAACCTTATTCACCTGTTCTTGCATGATTTTTCCTGAAACCTTATCGTAGGTGAATTTATTCAGGTTGGGATCCTATGCCTCTTTGAAAGGTCTGTGGATTTCCAGATCCAAGCCAAAAAATTGAGATTGACCACTAGTATCCATTGTGAATATTTCTAGGAGGTCAGAGTCCATTGGGATTGTCTTGTTATTTATGGCCTCCTCGTCCTTTTTACTCTATTCTTATTTTTTCTGCTTTATTGGAGGCTTCTTTGGTTTCCTTTTCAGTTGCCTCTATTGTTGTTGTTTCTTTTGTTGTTGTTTTTTCATCTACTTCTTTTTTTTCAACTTCCTTCTCAGAAGTTTCCTTTTCTTTTGCTTCTGTTGTAGTTGTTGCTGCTTCATCGACTTTGGCCTCGACTTTAGCTTCTTCAACAATATTCCTTTTCTTCTTGGAAACGTCGTTCTTATTATTTTGAACCTTCTCTTTCTTCCTCCTCTTTTTTTCCGCTATTATCTCTTCTTCTTCTGCAGATCCCAATTTCACTGATGTAGTAGCAACATATGTTCTTTCTACCATTTCCTCCTATGCTTCCTTTCTATCTTCTTCTCGTGCCTCTTCCTCATATGAAATTCTCCTTAAGGATCTGCCTTGTATTTTGAATATTACATCATCTTAAGTTCTTGCGTTGTGGTGTACTTATTTTTCCCATACCTCTGATGTGTATTCCCAAGGAATGCAAATCTTGTTGAAATTCTCTTTGATGACCTTTTTTGGGTCGTGCCTCCTAAACTTATCTTCTCCAAAGTGGTATGTTAGTAGGATATATACCTCTTATGTGGCTTGCTTGGTTGTTGAGAAGTATTAATCACCAATGTATAATGGAAGTGGTGGGCATATTGACTTCTTTTCTCAATAGAGCATCCCTCGAACTCTTTTGATCACTATTTGATAAGCCACTTCCTATAGTACTAGTTTGTTTGGTACAAAACATAGAAGAATGTGGGGTGCTTTCATAGCACCATATACCCTGATATAATTTTCATTATCCAGCAAGTACTAATATCCAATACTCTTGATGATAGCTATTTCTTTGTCGGTCATGCATGGGGCAAGCGTGAAAAATATAAACTCATATAATGGAACTAGGAAGTGGTAGCAGATCCTCTGGTACTCTGCTCTATATTTGTGCTCCCAGAGAACTTTGCAATATGTATGGATGAAGGTATTTGTCGGTTGCCAGGTCTAACCCATTATCGGGTATTAGTGGGCCACACACATGGTTTCTATGAGGTATGATGACATGTGGAGACTCGAGAAAGTTCCATGTTGGGCTTCCACAACTACAGTGATGTCCTTAACCAAGTTTGTTGATAGGATTTTTCCCAGTTGAATGACGATCCTTTATCTACACCGTAGTATATTAATGACATGTACGATAAGGAAAACTTGGAGGAATCTTTCTCCCTGTACAACCTGAACAACATGGATATCATGTATTGATAAGTTCTTCTCAACGCAGTCATGGGATATATGCCAGTGGGTCTAATTTTGAATTGTTTATCTGGCTTGTACCATATCGGGCATAGATCCTTAGTTGTATGATTGAATTCGCTGAGAATGTTTTTATCTAGACTTTTGTTCCCCTTCTTCAAATGGTAGCATTTGGCTAGGTCTTCATGCAAAAATAACGCTATGGGTTCTCCCCTAGTGTTGCAGATATACGTGTTCCCAAAATCCTCGTAATATCCAAGTGATGGCATCAGGGAAAGGGAAGACAAAAACATGGGATGCTACTCTAAATATCCCAAACTTCTTGATGTTCTTGAAAAATATAAGCTAATCTTGATCCTCAACATTAGTAGCAAAGTTTTTTTTCTTAAACATTTGATACATGACGCCCCAATCTAAGAACATCTTCCCCCTTTTCTAGGAATCTGGAGGTGTCATTGTACATTTCCCTGACAATGTCTAGCTCATATTCAATTTTTTGGCCACTTATGGAGGCTCTGGTGGCTAGATCTTTGTTGGTTTCTTTATTCCTTGAATACATATCTGAATTTGCAAAAACAAATTAGATTAGTGCAACATAAAACTGGATAGAGAAATAGGCATAGTGTGATAAATAGCTACTTAAGCATACATATAAGCCTATCTATATATCAATGTACATGACCTAAGGATTCACTTCTATTGATGTCAAGTGGGAGGTCATTATCTGATGATGAGAGTAGAACAACAACCAAGATGAGCATTCAAATCTTAATGGAAAAGGAAGGAGCCAACTCTTGGTTTAATAAAAAAGGCCCAATGCTCAAAACCAAAGTAGTTCATATGAACTGCTCCGATGGAAATCAGAGGACATGATGTTAACTATGTCGATGAGTTGATATGGAAATATGAGAAGTTGGTGAAAATATCTTTGATGAACACTAGGAGAGTTAATTAAAAATTCATCAGTGGGCCCTTAAGTGTATCAGAAGAGTTTACGTGAAATGCGCTGATAGGTCTATGTGTAAATCAGAGAATTTAAGGTGAAAAACACCGATGAACATTGGGTAAGTTGGTGGGAAGGCTTCTGATGGGACTGGAGAAGTTCATGCAAAGGGATCTGGTGTACACTGGGATAATTTGTGTGAATGGTTTCGATGGGACCGAAGAAGTTTATATGAAAGTCTATGAAAACACTGAAAGTCGTGTAAAGCATGTGGGTGCTTAAGTATGGAAACCAACCATATTTTCACTAACTCCTCTGGTGAGATCTGAAGGAGTTTAGATTAAATTTTTCATGGGAGCCATAGACTTTGGTGTGAAATACGTCGATTAAAACATACATACTTTGTAGTAACATCTCTACTTATTCTAATTTGGTTAAGTCTTGGAATATGGTCCTTAGCTTGATTTTTGGGTCCAAGGGTTGAGATGATAACGTTGTGTCAGAGAAACACTATACTGAAGGTCAAACACACAAGGAGAGAACCTTTTTAAGGTGAGGGATAATGAAAATTTAAAGTTCGAGGTGGTAGTAAATAAGATTTATGTTGGTAGGGGATTGGTTGAGGATCATTATTGTCACGATAAAAACCTAGGTAGATATAGGAAAAATAACCATTGGGGAAGAGATCGTGGTGGTGCCATGAGTTTTGGATAATGGAGAATGTTGAAGGTTGAAAAAGAGGGGAAGGGCTTACTAGATGGGATAGCAAGGCATGGTTAATTTGAGAAGGAAACCCTTGCTATAGAAAACCCTAACCCTAGTAGTATAAACTAATGAAACAAAAGGGCATAGGCGATTTTAGGAATTACCTGGAGGTATGCCATGTGTGAAGTGGTAGGAGGTTGAGGGTGAAGATGTGTTGGTATCTCTACTTTGTCTCTCAATGCTCCCTTCTTTTCTATGGTGTTCGTTGAAAATGGTAAGGAAAAAAAGGGGTGAGCAATCCTTTTATAGTCGTTTGGGGCATAATAAATATGACATGAAATTTGGGGAACCAACCAGAAAAGTTGGAAAAACTTCATCTCGTATGCACTAGAGGAATTCATGGGAAAGTCCTTGGTGTATACCAAAGAACTTGGTATGAAGAATGTCAATGATCATTGGAGGATAAGGCTGCAACTCCTTCAGTTTGAACGGAGGATTTTATATGAACTCCTCTAGTGTACATTGAAGGAGTTGACATAAAGTCACATGATGAAAAAAAAGGTTCTCCGGAGCGAATTTCATGAATTTTGTCCATGGTTACTAGAGCTTTTGGAGGGAACTCCTTTGGTGTACACCGAAGCAATTTACACTAACTCGTCTGAAAACCAAAGACTCAACTTAAAACTTGCTTAAGTGTCCAAAGTTGAAAGATACAAATTTGGCCGAAATGTGAAGCTTGAAGTAGCATGCTTAGAGTGGGAGGAGAAATCATCAAGGAGATACAAATCAAGAAGTTTTCAAAGGATAAAATAAGGGGGATCAATTTTCTTGGAGAGGATTTGCAGGTAAATTACAATAAAATGGAGGGTTGTTGGTGCCTATATTGACACACTGAAGAAGAATGGAAGAATCGGACTTTGGTTGAGATGGATCGATGCCTCTTGTAGTCCAAAGTCTATCAACTAAGTTTTGGGCTGAATCAATTTGCTATTCTAACTATCTCCTTAATCATATTCCAACTAGAGCTATTATTTTTATGAATCAAGTCAAGATATGGTGTGGAAAGAATCCCTCCGTCAACCACCTTAGAGTATTCATATGTGTTTCTTCGGCTCATGTTTCAAATGACTACAAGAAGAAATCATATGCAAAGAGACATGCTTGCATCATGATGAACTACTCTAAAGAGTCCAAACCCTATCGACTCTTTGATCCTGTCAAACAACAAATCCTTATCCAAAGAAACATGATCTTTGATGAGAATTCTTTAGGAATTAAGTTGTTGAATGTTTCTTCTAGTCTTTTGCAACCTAATCCTTTTGATATTCTTGCAAGCACCATATTACCTATTCCTCTTTTTAGTATTTCTATCGAGCAGTTGAACTTTGTTTTGTAGTCAATGTGGTCATCGAACTCTTTTCCAGAGTCAATTGAACAATCATTTTCTAAGTTGACCGATCCTTGGACTATCCCATATGAAACTTATTTTGACCGACCTTCTAAAGTGGATCTTAATTTTCCATATATGTTTCTCCCTCGATGGGTTGTTAAGATGATTGAAGCTACTAGACTTGATGTTGGTGATATATCTTTAGGTATAAAAAATCGTAGTCAGAAGCAACATACCATTGTTTCTTTGATTACTTTTGTTCTTGAGACTAGTGATCATGTCTATTATTTATATGCACAAGGAAAACCTGAATGGGCGCATGATGTGCAAGCTGAGATGAAATCTCTTTTAAATAATCACACTTGGGACTTAGTTCCTCAACCTCAAGAGAAGAACAATGTGAAATTTTGATGGGTTTACAAGACCAAATTTACCTATAAAGTTGTTGTTGAGAATCATAAAGTTTGTTTAGTCATGAAAGGATATTCTCAACAATAAGAAATTGAATACACTAAAACCTTTTCCCCTGTTGCAAATACAAATTCTATTCCATTGATTCTTTCCCTTGCTACTCTTTTCATATGGTAGCTCCATCAAATGGATGTCAAAAGTCTCTTTCTTCCTTGCAAATTGTTTGAAGAAATTTTTATGGAACAAACCCCTAGATTTGTGATAGATTCTAGTATTGTTTGTCAACTACAAAAGTATCTTTATGGTTTGAAACACACTCCAATTTCTTAGTATTCTAAGATTGATCGTTTCTTTCTCAATCTTGGATTCAAATGTTGTGAATCTGATCACAATCTTTATGTACTCCATGATAATGGTGATACCTTGATTTTTTTTTGTGTATGTTGATGATTTAGTCACAACTCACAATAATATTTATCTAATTATTCAATTAAAGAGACAACTTTATGACACCTTTGATATGATAGATCTTGGTCTTTTGCATTATTTTCTAGGTCTTCAAGTTTTTCCTCTTTTTGATGGTTTATTTCCCTCTCAATCTAATGTCTTGGATCTCTTGACACCGTTCAATATGGATGATTGTAAGTTGTGTGATACCCCCTTTCAATCAGGTATTAAGTTAACTAAATATTATCTTTATCCCAAATTTGATGCCACCCTTTATCGACAACTGGTATGTAGCCTTATCTATCTCACTCACAATTGACTTGATATTTCCTTTGTTGTTAGCATGGTTTCTTAGTTTATGCAAGATCAACATGAAAGTCATCGGAAAGATACAAGAGAATTATTCATTACATCAAGGGTACTTCTCATCTTGGTATCAAGTATTGTTTCAATTTTGATTTGTTGGTCAACTTCACTAACTCTGACTAGGTAGGAGACAATGATGATTGGAAATCAACTTTAGGCTATGTGTTTTGCTTTAGCACTAGACCTCTGGTTTGGTCATGTAAGAAACAAAAGGTAGAATCCTTGTCAATTACGAAAGATGAGTATTGTGGCATTGTTAATGTAGGTACAAAGGCGGTTTGGATTTGACAACTCTTAGGTGAGCTTGGGTTCCTTTTCAAGGCCTTGAATGCTATCTATTGTGACAATTAGAGTGTCATTAAGGTTGCTAACAATATTGTTGCACATAGAAAAATGAAACACCTTGAAATTCATGATCACTACTTTTGATAGTTGGTTCATGATAAGGTTATCACTCTTGAATATTGTAAAATTGATGATCATGTTGTTGATATCTTTACCAAACCATTGTCTTAAGATAAGTTTATTAATCTACATGACATTCTTGGGATTCAGGCAACTGCAATTATGGGGGGGTGTCTTGCTGACATAATTTCATCTCCTAAACCTATAGAATCATGTGTTGATGGGGGGGTGTTTGAACCTTAGGTTGAGATGGTTCATCACATCTCCTTTGGAGACTATCAGTTGGGAAGTCAACTAGAAGCTAGAGACAGTCAGTCAAACAATCGACTAGCAGTTAGAGACAACCAGTTGGACAATTGAATAACAGTCGAAGATAGTCATTCGACGAGTTGACTGGACAGGAAATCAACTACATGTTGGATGACTGGGTGGTTGGGTCAACCAGATGAGTCGACTAGCTGATGAAACAATGAAAGTTTGTGAGAAACTGTTACAACTACTGATTACTATTTGTGGACAATATCTTCTCAATTCCAAGGAAATTGGTTAGATCTTGATACTATAAATAAATGACCCCATGGGTCATTATAGAATAAGTGAATAATGTATGGTGTGAAAACATCTATCATGTATTGTGATGTTCTAATCATAATGTGTTGTGCTTAAGTCCTGAAATGATGTCTTTAGACACCACCAATATTCTTAGAGTATTATTGCCTTTCATCTATTTATGCAGATTATGTTTGTTTCTCTTCTCAGGTTTACCCTGAAAACCAACAAACCATACATCATAAAAAAATATCAAGCCTTTAATTCCATGCATACCATTCTCTAAGACATCAACACATTATACATTCAAAAGAAAACCAATACATTATACACACACACACACACACACACACACACACACACACACACACACACACACACACACACACACACATATATATTCACCAATACCAAGAGGGGGGGCTGAATCAGTATTGAAAACTTTTTACCATTTTTAATCACAACATGTAAACATGAACTTATCAATAATTCCTTTCACTTATGATTCCATTTAACATATCATGAAAATATAACCATAAATAGTACCATTCAACAATGCATCACATGATACATAGTGCACAAGATATTTTTACATGGACACCCAAATGGGAGAAAACCACAAAATTATTTTCTTATATCATGTCAAGAATTACATTCATAGGAAGCACTAATTTCCAATATTCTCTAGCACCAACTAGAAGGAGGCTCCAACCCCATGTTTATAGGCTCCAACCTAAAGGAAGCTACAACTCCATAGATTCTCCAAATCCAACTGGAAGGAGGCTCCAAGCCCCTGATTTATGGGATCCAACCTCAAGGAAGCTCCAACTCCCTGTATTATCCAACTCCAATTGGAAGGAGGCTCCAACCCCCTAGTTTACAGGATCCAACCTGAAGGAGACTTCGATCTCCTGCCTTGCACCACTCTACCACCACTACAAGGAAAATACCCTCTAGTGGAGTTTTTTGCAGATGCCCCTATTAAAATAGCCCAAAAATCCATTTATAGTGGAGGTGAGAGGGAGGAGGTTTTAGTGGATGTTTTTGTATGGTGTGTTTATAAATATATAATGCAGCAGTGCCCACAAAACTAACGCACCGTAGTAGATTTATTTCAAACAAAAAAGTACTTCGGTGTGCTACAAAAATAATGACGCACTAGGGCACACAATTTCTCTAAACAATTGCGCATCGTGGCATTGTTATTTTTTATTTTTTTTATATACGATGGTGTGCTACTTAAAAAATTGCACCAGTGCGCATGATTTCTCCCAAACAATGGTGCACCATGGTAATGTTTTCAAAAAACATACTCTGGTGCGCTATGTAAATAACGACACACTGGTGCAGATAGTTATTTAGTGCACCGTAAAAGGGTTAAATTAAAAAACAAATCCAGTCATATTCTTAATCATGCAGAGACGTCATCCGAGAGAGAAAAATCAACAATGGGAGCAAAGGGTTGACTTGTACAATGTTGTTCGGGATTGGGAGGTGAGGGAGAGGGAGAGGGAATTTTTTCCTGGGCGTTTCTGTGAATTTTTTTGTCTTCATTTCAGTTGTAAATACTTGAGTCTAAAGTATAGGTATTTCAACTATAAAGACTTGAGTCTAAAGTATAGGCATTTCAGATGTAAAGACTTGAGTCTAAATTATGGGTAGTCTCTCAAAATTATAATCTATAATCATCTGAAGCATGTTATAGACTCAAGTATTTGGTGAACTCCTAACTAACGGATTGTCTAGAAAAATTCTAATCTATATTAGTTGCTAATTCGCAATTGTGTGTGATTATGATGACAATTTGAGTTCCTATTACCATGATGTTGGCGATGGGAATGTTGCTCCATGGGTACCTACTACCGTCTGGAACTCCCTTCCCATATCGCCATCATGAACATCAATGATTATAACCTTGTGTGTTCTCGCTGTCAATGATCATAACTAACTTGCATGATCATCAATGATCATAACTTGCATGAGCTCTCCGTCAATGATCATAATTTGTATGATCTTGTCATGAATGATCATAAACGACATGATCTCACCGTCAATGATCATAACTTACGTGATCTCACCATCAATGATCATAACCTACATGATCTTGCCGTCAATGATCATAACCTTGATCTCATTGTCAATTATCATAACCGTCTCTCAAAATCCTAAACTATAATATTTCCCCATTTATAATATAGTTGGGAGTTCACCAAATCCTTGAGTGTAAAGCATGATCAGTCTAGCAAAATTCTAATCTATATTACTAGCAAATAAAAATTTGATAACTTTGAAAGAAGAATGGTTTGTCTATTAAAAAGACACCACACCGGTGCATCTATAACACACTAACGCACAGGGGCATTGCATCAATAATTGCATCGTGACATGATTAAATAAAATAAATACGCACCATTATAGGATTATTTTGAAAAATATACTCCGGTGCTCTCATGGTATACCAACGCAACAGGAAACACACGTGCTCTAAATGGATGAACCGTGATAGGGTTATTTACAAAAAATAAAATCCGGTGTGCTTGTTAAAACTCGACGCATCGATGCTACTAATAATAAAGCGCACTGTGACATGGTTAAATAAAAACATTTCCGCACCATTGTAGGATTATTTCAAAAAATATATGTCGGTGCGGTATGTAGTATACTGACACATTGGGGGGCACCATTACTCCAAAGGGAGCACCATGTTAGGGTTATTGTTTTTTAAAATAACCGGTGTCCTATCTAACACCAGACACACTTGTTTGTCGGATAATCAACCACACTGTTTTTGGGTTATTTGTAAAAAATATTATTCAATGCACTACGTAAATATTGTAGCACCAATGTGTTCAGTCATTGAGTGCACTGTAACAGGGTTTAATAAAGAAAACTTACCGGGCGTAAAATTCATTTTTACCATTTTCAGTGTTGTAGAGTTCAAAAGCACCACTACCAATTTTTCCTCTCTGAAGTGCCCTGTCGTAGGTTCTTTCCTTGCTTTCCTTCCTTCTATCTATTGTTGTGTGCATGAATTTAAAATTTTTCCAAATGGTGGACAAATTTGGTTTTCTTGACTATGTGCCAACCATGCCTCCCCAACGAAAAAATGTCCAGATGATATCTTTTTTTCTTTATAACTTAACTTTTTAGCGGATTAAAATTTAAAATTGAGTTAATATTTCACTGTTTCAAAAAAAATAAAAAATTATGCGCAGTGTGTTTGAGACATTCATCTCGCACCGCGGTCAGTTCACCCTGTAAATTTATAGGGCACACCGCAACATAATGTTAAATTCCTCAACTGTAAGTAGGTAAATAAGAACGCATCGACACGTCCATTTATCGACGCACCGCGTAAAACATTTTAGCTATTCGGCGATGTGTCCCAATACCTCTAATGCATCAGTTTGTTATGGTACATGACGCACCGTGCGAATTAGATATATTATTTTTTGTGGTGCGTTAGTAAGCATGTGCATCAGTGTGTTCATGTTTACAAATTCACCATTTTAAAAATTGGCATTTTGTCGCGGTGCACCCTGTAAATTATCGGTGTACACCACTAGTAGTGCGAGCCAAACAACCCGAACACACAAAAATAATCAAAATTTTATCACCCCAAATTCTCCCGAAAATGACATCAATGCGTAGAGCTCATCATTATCTTTCTAACGACGCAAATGGTGATTCAAATAGATCTAGAACACAAAATTTATGAGCAGTCAAAGTTCAAGTCAACCTACTCAAAAAGTCAAAATATCCTCTGAAATCATAAATTCTAGCTCATGGAGGCGGGAGGGAGGGAAAAAATCATGCCAATTCACACCTTTAGGAAAGTTCTTAATCCATCTGAGAAAGGGATCGTGAAAAATCAAAGGTTCAGTAGACTGACTCAAAGAGTCTGAAGGTTGGCTACCTTGGATGTCTTCACAATCTAAGGTCTGGGAAGGAACTAGCAAGAACCTAGGGGATGACTGACAATTTCTTAAGGGAAGGATGGAAGATTGAGATAAAATAGTTATTCTTGAGGTATTCAACCCACCCTTGAATTCTAAAATTAAAACTTGCCTCAGAGAAAACTTAATACAAAGAGCATGCTTCCCAACTACACCTTTAGTGACACAACGAGATAAAATAGTCAAAGGGAGCTTGAATACATTGTCATAAGGATCCTTCTCTGGGAAAGAAATGTCCTCACCTTTATCAATATCTGAGCACAATGGTGGTTGATAATCTTCTTCACGGAATAAGTGCTCAAAGGAATATTCATCAAAATCCTCAAGGTATGACCGAAAATCACTAGGAGAACATAACACCATGTCATCCTTGGATGTTTGGAAAAGGTTTGTAATCATATTATATCCTTTTTTCCAAATGTAAAAATTATTAGTAACTTCATACGATAGTTGTAAAGGAAACTTTTGGAAATGACCCTCAATGTCGTAAATGGGATCCCCATCATATCCAATCACATCCCATTTACACTTTCCGACATGTATCAATTCATCAATATTATCAGCAAATTCATCATTTTTATCATAACATGAAGGTCTTAAAACATATAAGGGCTCCTCCAATACTTCTTCACTTTCCAAATAAAAAAATAAATCATCATCAGACTCTTGGAAAGGAAAATAACTCACCATGTTTATTTCTTCTGATGCAGGAGCTTTGAGGACTTGGATGACTTCATTAGATGGAAGAGCATGCATCATTGTTTCATCCTCATGAATTGTTTCTACATATTTAACTTCATAATAAGGAGGATCTATCTTGTCCAAATATTTCCTTTCTTCTTCCCTTTTTGAATTATAGAACAAGGTGTCATAAAAAACTTGGAAGGGAAAGTAACTAACCCCATCCTCTTTTTCTTGTGTAGGGGGAATAGGCTTATGAATGGCTTCATCAGAGGGAGGAACATACATTGATATTTCATCATCATGTTTAATATCTTCAGTCTCTTTCTCTTCAACCACGTTTTCATTATCCTCGGCAGGGGAATGAGCAACCTCTAGCTCTTCCTCATAGGATTGGAAAACATCATTAGGATCCTCCTCCTCAACTTCTTGTCGGTTGATGACTTGTTCCCCTTTCTCTTGGAAATTACTAGTAAAGGTACCAAGGGAAACTAATATCTCCAAACTAAGAGCATCTGGGGTAAAGAGGTGTCCTTCCTTGAACAAAGAGATATTTTCCTCGATTTCTATAACCATCTTATAAGCTTCATTGAGTGTTTTTGGGTTCCTTTTACTGAGGAGAAACCCTAAATTCACCATGAGTGCATTGGTATATAGGTAAGCAAGGTATTTTCCTTCAAGGATATGGCTTATAGGAATTTTCCATAGAAAATTTTCAAACCTATGTTGGAATTCCCTGATAGTCTCATTCTTATCTTGTTTTATATACTCGAGTCTTTTTAGTAGCATTTGGCTATCCTTCAATTTAATACCGCATCTCTTGAGAAAAGGTTTCTTCTAGCTGGTCCGTAGATGTAATGCTAGCATTAGGGAGATCATCATACCCTTATCTAGCATTGCCATGAAGAGTGGTAGAGAAAAGTTTCATTGTGAAATCCTCAACATCATCACTGATAGGGCGGAGTTGAAATAAATCCCAAAAAGCATCCATGTGATTGTCAACTCTAACCCCATCACTACCAGTGAATCTAGGGAGCCATTTTTCATACCCCGAGGGAATTTGTTGAGGGTGTCCCGGGATTTTAGTCATGTCTAAGGGTTTGAAATTTCCTGTGTCCCATTGAGAATTCATGGTTGGCTTTGTCATTAGTGGAGTTGCCAGATAATTTTCTTGAAACTATCCAAGGGATGAGGGGATCACCCTCAGTGGAGTCACCATGCAAGCTTTGTAAACTAAAGGATTTTCAGGAAAGGCTTACCGAAAAGTGTTTTGTTTGAGGATAATTGACTCAGTGTTCCCCGAAAACGATGCCAAAATGTTATCGCAAAATTTGTACTTTCCCAAAAGACAAAGTAAAGTGGATGGTAAATTGGCATAACATGAGGTTATCCTATCATTGTCACCAAAATAAGACACCTCTTTCTCTTTAGGGGTGAAATCCCAGGGGAGATGTCCCTAGTGACCTGGGGATTTGAGAAGGAAAAGGTAATGGTATCAAGAAAAGTTGTCCCCTCTCACAAGTCACATTGATCAAAAAGTCCAAAAGGTTTAACAATAGAAAGCAAATATATGCTTAAGTGTACCTTCCTAGAACAAGACACCAAGAAAACACTATTTTTGCAGGTAACAACTGATATTAGAGCTTCATAAAACCTTGGAATTTCAATAAAAGAAATAAGTTAATGTATAAGATGAATCAAACAGAAATTTATAACATCAATGTATATATATTAATAGCTTCACAATCAAGCCTTGAATTAGCTTCAAAATGACTCAAAATGTTAGTCTAAAATCATCAATATGCTAGCACTTGTCAAAAGCTAAAAAGGCAATGTAAAAATCTACTTTAACAATTTCTTTCAGGAGCTTTTATTGCTGCAATATATGGTTGTAGCTTACTTTTGTAACAACAAAAATAATTTTAGTATATTAGTCTAATCTAGGGTTCGGAGTAGTTAGAAAATAACTTGAGGTAAATTGTTTGGGGGTTGTTTTCATCAATCAACCAAGCATGAGGTATAAACTAGTGTCTTTAGGGCTAATGGAGTCACTTTTTGCAGCAACAATATTGAAGGAAACAAATGATAATGTGTGAACTAGAGACAATAGGGATAATGGTTGAGGTGTTGGTAACCCAAGGCCTCAATCACCAAATCCTAGAAGGAAAACAACTACTAGGAAGTAGGTAACTCTAGGCCCTAGCAGGTTTCCTTCTTCTTTAGTTCAAGATTGAGATAAATAAAAGCTTGATGAAGCAATGATGTTAGAGTGATACAAAGGTAGGGCTCTAGCACATGCTTCAATGGTTAGGTCTTCTAGAAAAATCTAGTAGGTGGATAGCTACTGAGATAAGGACAATAACATGTGCTTAATCTCTTAGGGTTTTACACTAGCAATTTCATGATCTTAGTAAATGCAAAGAAAATATGATATTACCATTCAAAAGAAAGAAGAATTCCAGATTTTTACTTACATTCACTAAAATTAATCTAGCAATATGCCCTAGTTGAAGACTTTCCACCAAGAAAATGCCAAAAAACACCAAGACAAGACTCCTCCAAGAGTTGCACACAACTTAATTTCAGGCAATAAGCCTTAAAGAGGTCGAATTTCAGACCTCACTTGTGTGAGTGAATCAATGATGAAAAAATACAAGGGATTATTCCCTTATTTATACAATCCAAATGACCTTTAATTACAAAATTAGGTAAAAAAGGTGGACATGTCTAGTTACATCAAATATCCAATTTTTTACATAAAATTGACAAATTAAACCCTAAAACATGTAAAAGAGGTGATGTCATGCCCTTCTAGGGTGACGTTGGGCCTCCTAAGTGAGACGTTGGCTTCCAAGAGAAAAACATTAGGCCTTCCAAGGCCTCTAGATCATGCCATGCATTCCACTTGGCACACAACTACTTCCATCATGTCCATCTGACGTTGACATTGGGTGATGTCAAGGGACTTCCAAGGCCAATGTTCAAGGGGAAAGGAAAGACTCCCTCGGTCCAGGCCTTCCAATATGTCTCTGGTGGAACATCCTCTCTCTCTGGTGCAAGCCTCTAGTATATTTCTGCTCCTGGTTGTGGTCTCAACATCCATCTGGTGGGATTTTATCCCTATGGAGGTCCAATCTAATCATATCCCCATATGTACCTGTCTGTCGGGCATGGTCCTACAACAAAAAAAGGTACACCCTCCCTGGGCTCATAAGTCACAAGGATCATAGCAATGTCAATCACATATAACAATTATGTTACCCAAACATGTGCATAAAACCCCCCTTTCCCAGACAAGTGCTCAAAAACGTTATGCTATTCTACAAGCCAAGTTTGGAGAGGGTTCCAGGACATCCTATTGGGCCAATTCTCCTTAGGTGTGGGTGTTTCCATGTGAATACCAATCTAGGTCATGTAAGTGCATGAGATGGTGTGGGGGATGTTTGGGAAAGCGGTGCAGTGATGACACAGAAATGTAGGTATTACCTATGGGTGCCTCTTAAGAGGATGAGTTGAACCTTGTGATGGATGCAATTGTTTCCTAGCCCATTCAATGCCTTTTTTTATTTTTATCTTATTTCTTTTTCTTTCAAGAGAATAGTTGGGGGACACTACCTTGGCATGGTGACCATTGGTGACAATGTTACCCACAAGCATTTCATGGAGACGAGAAGGTTGGCTCGTGATGAGACCCCCTTTCTCTTGTATATGCCACCAATATACACTACCATGGCGTGGTGACTGGATGAATAATAGTGTCATACTGCTACATGCCCATGGACCTAATAGGCTAGCTCATGATGAGAACCCCTATCCACCAACTAGGTCTTGAGTTTTATCTTTTTATGGGTCCCCCCTTTTTCTTACTGAGAAGCCTTTTATTGCTTTCTCGAGGATCCATGGGTGAAGCATCTCAAGGTTTTATCTTTTGGATTATATATTTTTCCATCTACTTCTACCCTCTGGGACTTTAGCCCCTTCTTGCCACAAGGCAAGGTACAACCCTTTACTAGCTTGGCAAACCCAATGCTTGAACCAATGTAGGGGATAGATGAGAGGGAAGATGATGAAAAGTGATAAGTATGGTGGGAATGGATGATTACCTTTCATAAAACCACAGAGTGGCAACTCACTCCTAAGGGAACCAACTTTCTAGGGAATTCTGTCACCCCCCCCCTAGTATGGACAAGTCAAAAGGAATAAATTCCAAGCACACATCATGAAGAAAAAGAGAATTAAACACACATATTCAAATGTTTTGAGAATCAAAGTGACACATACCATGATACCATGACTCATTACCTCATGGAGACAGACCCACTGCTACTTCCGAAATAGGTCAATGGGATGGATGTTGTTGTTCCTGATAGAATGGAGGCGCTGAAGAATAAGGATGGGCCTTCTAAGGCCAGGATCAAGTCAATATGGCTCTTGGTACTCCATGTCTAGGACCTGTGGGCCTTGAGACAAAATCTCCTTAGTTATCCCTAGGATAGGGGATAACATCTGGCTCCAACTAGGTGACATGTGCTCACCGTAGAGTGCATGAGAACCTCAACATCTATGGTATGAACTATGAACTACTATATCTCAACAAAATTGATTAGTAATCCTTTGGGGAAGTGATATCACCCCTAGCTCATATATGATAAAATGAAATACAAATAAGCAATCATATATATAGATGGAAATACAACTACTCTAGCATGAAATGCAGATGGTACATACAATATATGTAAATGCCTACATACTTACCTCTACTTACCTATTGGTTGAATGCTAGGTGTATTCAAATATCCAATGAAACCATACTAGTAATGTCTCACAATACATGCCTCTGTGCTTCATCATAAACCAAAACAATTATAAGTCAAGCACAAAAATAACATGAGTTAATAAATGTGTTATATCATTGCAAATCGTAAAGTATATCTCATGGAGGTAGGATGGAGGGACAAAATCATGCCAATTCACACCTTTAGGAAAGTGATCGATCCATCTCAGAAAGGGATCGTGAAAAATCAAAGGTTCAATAGACTGACTCAAATAATCTGAAGGTTAGACACCTTGGATGTCTTCACAATCTGAGGTCTGGGAAGGAACTAGCAAACACCTACGGGATGACTAGAAATTTATTAAGGAAAGGTTGAAAGATTGAGATAACAAACTTCTTCTTGAGGTAATCAACCCACCCTTGAATTCTAAAGGTAAGTTTTTCCTCAGAGAAAACTTAATACAAAGGGCATCCTTCCCAACTACACATTTAGTGACACAATGAGATAAAATAGTCAAAGGGAGTTGGAAGACATTGTCATAAGGATCCTTCTATGGGAAAGAAATGTCCTCATCTTTATCAATATCTGAGCACAATTGTGGTTGATAATATTCTTCACAGAATAAGTTCTCAAAGGAATATTCATCAAAATCCTCAAGGTATGACCGAAAATCACTAGGAGAACATAGCACCAAGTCATCCTTGGGTATCTGAAAAAGGTCTGTAATCATATTATCTTCTTGTTTCCAAATGTCAAAATTATTAGTAACTTCATACGATAGTTGTAAAGGAAACTTTTGGAAATGACCCTCAATGTCATAAATGGGATCCCCATCATATCCAATCACATCCCATTTACGCTTTCCGACATGTATGAATTCATCAATATTATTAGGAAAGTCATCATATTTATCATAACATGAAGGGATTAAAACATTGGAGGGCTCCTTCAACACTTCTTCACTTTCCAAATCACAAAATAAAGCATCATCAGACTCTTGGAAAGGAAAATAACTTATCCTGTTTATTTTTTCTTGTGCATGAGCTTCGAGGACTTGGATGAATCCATTAGATGGAAGAGAATGCATCATTGTTTCGTCCTCATGACTTGTTTATACATATTTAACTTCATAATAAGGAGGATCTGTCTTGTCCAAATATTTCCTTTCTTCTTCCCTTTCTGAATTATAGAACAAGGTGTCATCAAAAACTTGGAAGGGAAAGTGACTAACCCCATCCTCTTTTTCTTGTGCAGGGGGAATATGATCTTGAATGGCTTCATCAGAGGGATGAACATACATCAATATTTCATTATCGTGTTTAATATCTTCAGGCTCTTGCTCTTCAACCACATTTTCATTATCCTCGGCAGGAGAATGAGCAACCTCTATCTCTTCCTCATAAGATTGGAAAACATCATTAGGATCCTTCTCCTCAACTTCTTGTCGGTTGATGACTTGTTCCCCTTTCTCTTGGAAATTACCAGTAAAGGTCCCAAGGGAAACTAATTTCCCCAAACTAAGATCATCTGGGGTAAAGAGGTGTCCTTCCTTGAACAAAGAGATATTTGCCTCAATTTCTATAGCCATGTTATAAGATTCATTGAGTAATTGTGGGTTCCTTTTACTGAGGAGAAACCCTAAATGCACCATGAGTGCATTGGTATAGAGGTAAGAAAGATATTTTCCTTCAAGGACATGGCTTATAGGAATTTTCCATAGCAAATTTTCAAACCTATCTTGGAATTCCCTAACAGTCTAATTCTTAGCTTGTTTTATATACTCGAGTCTCTTTAGTAGCATTTGGAAATCCTTCAATTTTATACCCCGTCTCTTGATAAAGGTTTCTTCTAGCTGGTCCATAGATGTGATGTTAGCATCAGGGAGATCGTCATGCCATTCTCTAGCATTTCCATGAAGAGTGGTAGAGAAAAGTTTCATTACCAAATCCTGAGCATCATCACTGATAGGGTGGAGTCGAAAGAAATCCCAAAAATCATCCATGTGATTCTCAGCTCTAACCCCATCACTACCAATGAATCTAGGGAGCCATTTTTCATACCTCAGGGGCATTTTTTGGGGGTATCTCAGGATTTTACTCATGTATAAGGGTTTGAAATTTCCTTGGTCCCATTGAGAGGTCATGGTTGGCTTTGTCATTAGTGGAGTCACCAAATAATTTTCTTGAAACTATCAAAGGGATCAGGGGATCACCCTCAGTGGAGACGCTAGGTAAGCTTTGTAAATTAAAGGATTTTTAGGAAAGGCTTACCGAAAAGTGTCATCTTTGAGGAGAATTGACTCAGTGTTCCTCGAGAATGACGCCAAAATGTTATCGCACAATATTTACTTGCCAAAAATACAAATACAAGTGGATGATAAATTGGCGTAACAGGAGGTTGTCCTATCACTATCACCTAAATAAGACACCTCTTTCTCTTTAGGGGTGAAATCCCAGGGGAGACATCCTCGGTGACCTGGGGGTTTGAGAAGGAAAAGGTAATGGTATTAAGAAAATTTGTCCCCTCTCAAAATTCACACTGATCATAAAGTCCCAAAGGTTTAACAATATGAAGCAAAGATATGCTTAAGTGCACTTGCCCAGAACAAGACAACAAGAAAACACTATTTTTGCAAGTAGCAATTGATATTAGAGCTTCGTAAAACCTTGGAATTTCAATAAAAGAAATACTTTGATGTATAAGATGAAGAAAACATAAATTTATAACATAAATGTATATATATTAATATCTTCACAATAAAGCCTTGAATTATCTTCAAAATGACCCAAAATGTTAATCTAAAATCAGCAATATGCTAGCACTTGTCAGAAGCTAAAAAAGCAATGTAGAAATCAACTTTAACAATTGATTTTAGGAGATTTTATTGCTGCAATATATGGTTGTATCTTAGTTTTGTAACAACAACAATAATGTTAGTAGATTAGTCTAATATAGGGTTAGGAGTAGTTAGAAAATAGCTTGAGGTAAATGGTTTGGGGGTTGTTTTCATCAATCAACCAAGCATGAGGTATAAACTAGTGTCTTTAGGGCTAATGGAGTCACCTTTTGCAGCATAAATATTGAAGGAAACAAATGATAATGTGTGAACTAGAGACAAGAGGGAGAATGGTTGAGGTGTTGGTAACCCAAGGCCTTAATCACCAAACCCTAGAAGGAAAACGGTTACTAGGAAGTAGGTAACCCTAGGACCTAGCGGTTTTCCTTCTTCTTTAGTTAAAGATTGAGATAAATAAAAGCTTGATGAAGAAATGATGTTAGAGTGCTACAAAGGTAGGGATCTAGAACATGCTTCAATGGATAGGTCTTATAGCAAAATCTAGTAGGGGGATATCTATTGAGATAAGGACAATAACATGTGCTTAATATCCTAGTTTTTTACACTAGCAATTTCATGATCTTAGTAAATGAAAATTAAAGAAGCTATAACAATTCAAAATAAAGATGAACTACATATTTTCACTTACATTCACCAAGAATAATCTAGCAATATTCCCTAGTTGAAGACTTTCCACCAATAAAATGCCAAAAAACACCAAGACAAGCCTCCTCCAAGAGTTGCACAACACTTAATTTCATCCAATAAGCCTTAAAGAGGATGAATTTAAGACCTCACTTGTGTGAGTGAATCAATGATGAAAAAATACAAGGGATTATTCCCTTATTTATACAATCCAAATGACCTTTAATTACAAAATTAGGTAAAAAAGGTTGACATGGCCAGTTACATCAAATATCCAGTTTTTTACATAAAATAGAGAAATTAAACCCTAAAACATGCAAAAGAAGTGACATCATTCCCTTATAGGGTGACTTTGGGCCTCCTAAGTGAGATGTTGGCCTCTAGGAGCAAAGCATTAGGCCTTCCAAACTCTTCATATCATGCCACACATGCCACTTGGCACACAACTGCCTCCATCATGTCCATCTGAATTTGGGTGATGTCAATGGTCACAAAGGTGATGTCATGGGCCTTCTAAGGCCAAATTTCAAGGGGAAATACAAGACCCCCCTATGTCCAAGCCCGCCAATTTGTCTCTGGTGGAATGTCGTCCTCTCTCTCCAGTGCTAGACTCTAGTATATGTTTTCCCTTGGCTCGGGTCTCAACATCCATCTCGTGGGATTTTAGCCCTATGGAGGTCAGAGCTAATCATCTCCCCATATGTAAATGTCCATTAGGCGTGGTCCTGCAACAAAAACAAGTACACTCTCCATGGGCTCATAAGTCACAGGGATCATAGAAATTCCAATCACATCTAATAATCAAGTTATCCAAACATGTGCATAAAACCCCCCTTTCCCAAATAAGTGCTCAAAGACGTTATGCTATTCTAGAATCTAGGTTTGGAGAGGGTTCCAAGACATCCTATTGGGAAAATTATCCTTATGTGTGGGGTGTTTCTAGGTGAATACCAATCTAGGTCATGTAAGTGCATGAAATGGTGTGGGGGATGTTTGGGCAAGGGGTTCAGTGATGATAGGGAAATGTAGGTCTTACCTATGGTTGCCTCTTAAGAGGGTGAGTTGCACCCTGTCATGGATGTAATTGTTTCCTATCCCATTCAATTCATTTTTTACTTTTTATCTTATCTATTTTTCTTTCAAGAGAATAGCTGGGGGACACTTCCCTGACATGGTGACCAGTGGTGACAACATTACCCACAATCATTTCATGAAGATGAAAAGGTTGGCTCGTGATGAGACCCCTTTTGTTTTGGCTATGCCACCAAGAGCCACTACCCTAGCATGGTGTCCAGATGAATAATAGTGGCATACTACTACATGCCCATGGACCTAATAGGTTGGCTCGTGATGAGACCCCCTATCCACCAACTAGGTCTTGAGTTTTATCTTTTTATGGGTCCCCCCTTTTTCTTGCTAAGAAGCCTTTATTTCTTTCTCGGGGATCCCTGGGTGAAGCATCTCAAGGTTTTATCTTTTGGATTTTATCTTTTTACAACTACTTTTACCCTCTGGGCATTTAGCCCCTTCTTCCCATAATGCAAGGTACAACTCTTTACTAGCTTGGAAAACCCAATGCCCGAACCAATGTAGGGGATAGATGAGAGGGAAGATGATGAAAAGTGACAAGTATGGTGGGAATGGATGATGACCTTTCATAAACCCACCGAGTGGAAAATAACTCCTAAAGGAACCAACTTTCTAGGGTATTCTGTCATCCCCCCTGATATGGACAAGTCAAAATGCATAAATTCCAAGCACACGTCATGAAGAAAATGAGAATTAAACGCACATATTCAAATTTTTTGAGAATCATAGTGACACATACCATGATACCCAGACTCATTACCTCATGGAAAAAGACCCACTACTACTTTAGAACTAGGACGATGGGATGGATGCTACTATTGCTGATAGAATGGAGGCGCTGAAGAAGAAGGATGGGCCCTCGAGGGCCAAGATCAAGTCAATATGGCTCTCGATACTCCATGTATACAACCTATGGGCCTCGAGACATAATCTCCTTAGTTATCCCTAGCATATGGGATACCATGTTAGATAAGTTTTTCACATGTGAATTGTAAACAATGAAGCGATCATTATTATTTCAAAGATCAAGTAGATGTTTATGTGTATTAAAATAATCAACATATAAGGAATTTTTGATCAAGTTGGTATCAGAGCAGGTTCGACAGGTATTTGTGAGTGAATTCTTACAAGATCCAAACTCAAACTTGGTAAAAGAAAACTTGCAAGTTATAATTCTGAAATTGAAAGAAGACTTCGTAAACATAAGATGGCTTCCAAAGGAAAGGAAGGAGAAGATTCTCCCATGATCCCTGAATAAATAGTGGCTACACATCGTTTAATGAGAGAAATAATAGATGAATTGGATCGAAGAACTCAAAATCCCATAAAAGAAGAATCTTTAGTAAAAGGAGAAGGAGGAGGTGAAGGTGGTGGATCTTTATAACCCCCCTCACCATCCTCATCATTGTCTTCTTATGAGGCAAGTGAACATTCTTATCGTCAAAAGAAGTCCTCTATAAATTCTTATCATAATCTGCCTTTATTAAAATTGGATGTCAAGTTCGAGTTGCCGACCTATGATGCATAATTGAATGCCGAGAAATTGGACAATTAGATCAAGCAAATAGAGGGATATTGTAGGGTTTAAAAGATTATGGATGAGGCTACAAAAATACAGTTAGCTTCTCTTCGACTAAGTGGCACCAACTTAATATGGTGGGAGAGTAATATGCAAGTCTATATTGTTCAAAAGGGTAAAGTAATCGCTTCTTGGGATAAGTTTACTAAGGCTATAAGAAAACAATTCTATCCACTGACACATACACAAATGACAATGAAATAATGGAAGCATCTAAGATAGGGTAAAGGAGAGAATATTTAGTCATATACATGGTAATTCAAAAGAAGGCATTATCATTAGGGATTTTTTTGTATGCCCATGAAACTCTTCTGAAGTATATTGGTGGCATGCACTCATATCTTCGTCATACTATTTTAATGTTTAACCCTACTAACATTGATAAGGTGTCTGTACAAGCTACACATCTGGAGGCTAGTAAGGGTAAGCATGTGAGTGAATAAAAGAAGCCATACAAGTTTGAAAAGAAACCAAAAGGTAAATGGAACACTAAGAAATCAACTACAGTAAATAAAGATGAGGAAATACCTACATGCTCCCATTGTAAGAAAAAGGAACATGAGGAATCACAGTGTTGGAAGTTGCATCCATAATTATGACCAAAGAAATTCAAGGAAAAAGGGAAGCACAATATTGCTTCCTCAACTCATCGGGATCTATGGTCACATTAAAACTCTTCAATTCAATCCTCCAAATTGGAAAGTTATACTGGTCAAAAGAAAAGAAGCGAGATTTTTCATGTCAGATTTATAGTCAAGAATACCAAGGTAGATACTTTATTTGATAGTGGATCTCAAGTTAACCTAGTATCTAAATCAATTGTTAAGAAACTGGGTTTAAAGGCGACACCTCATAAGAATCCATATACATTAGGATGGGTGTGTGAAGATGGTAAGTTGCAAGTGATGAAACAATGTAAGATCGGGTTTGCAATTACAACTAAGTTCTTTGAATAGGTTGAGTTAGATGTTGTGTCTCTTGACATTTGTGGAATTGTCTTGGGTAGTTCATATCTATTCGACAGGAAATCCATATTCTATCATGAAGAGAATAAATATCATATTTTCAAGAATGAGGTTGACTATATTGTCATAACTCATTGAATCAAAACTAATATTTCTTTAGTGAGCACAAGGAAAATGAAGAGACTCGTGAGTGAAAGTAAATATTTTTTGCTAATGATAGTGAAACATAGAGAATAAGAGATAACAAATGCTTTATCATGTTGTGATCTAGATCATAAACAAGAGTTGGTCAAAATCATATCTAATTATGATGAGTTGTTTCAGAAACCTATAGAGTTTCCTCATAAGAGGGAGGTTGAACATGAAATATATTTGCAGCAGGATGCTCCTCTTCCAAACATTGGAATGTACAGGTCATTAGTGATCAAGAATGCAGAAATTAAGAAGCAAGTTCAGGAGTTGCTCGATAAAAGAATCATCATACCAAGCTCCTCTTTGTGTGGTTCCCCTATCCTATTAGTTCCGAAGAAAGATGGCACATGGAGGGTGTGTATTGATTTTCGATCCCTGAACAACATTATGGTAAAGAACCATTATCCTCTTCCCAAAATTGACGATTTATTAGATCAATTAAAGAATCTTATTTATTTCACTAAGATGGATTTGAGAAGTGGTTACCATCGGATCAAAATTGCAGAAGGTGACATATGGAAAGCTTCTTTCAATACCAAGCAAGATGTTTTCGAACATAGATGATTTTAGGGGCGAAATTTCGCTCATGGGCGAAATTTAGGGGCTTCCAATTTTTTATTGGGAGAATTTTTTGTATTAAAGTGATTTTTTAAAACTTATATCATTAGCCCGTAATTTATTTTAGGGGAAAAATCATGTA